>JARFNW010111301.1:0-12719 GCA_031763155.1 Dirona albolineata
AGAAGAAGAAGAAGAAGAAGAAGAAGAAGAAGAAGAAGAAGAAGAAGAAGAAGAAGAAGAAGAAGAAGAAGAAGTTATTAGTGTACTTAGGCTTTCGTTTCTTTACCCCCCCCCACCCTTCTCACTCTTGTAATTTCATGAGACCAACTTTTCTAATAAGTGTAGAATGTGAGCCGACTGCCCAAAAACAAAATACTATCATCTTCGCAGACGCCCTTAAAATGTCATGAAGAGTATTACCATGAGTTATAGACCGTCCAACTTTAAACAGCCATAACTCTTTGATTAAAGTTTCACAACTTACACATTTGTTTTAACTAAAGGGTAAATTATATATTAAAAGAATAACTAGCAACAGCATCATTTTCTACTTTGCATATTTCTTTAATTAATGAAATTTTTGGTGAAAGTTTAAAATAGGCATTTTCTGGACTGATCAGAATTGAATAACTTCACAGCAGTCTATTATTCAATAGATATCAAAGACAAAATGTTGTAGAGTGTAATTGGTTTCATCTGCATGTACAAGTTTAAATATATTAATGCATTTGTTTCGGAGTTATTGTTATTTAACCGATTCAAAACAGGTTATTCCCTTGGTCTTTGTATTCCCAATTTCCTTAGAAAGATTTAAAATACAGAGGTAACTTGATATTTAGCACAAATGTTGCTCAGTCCTTAATCTTGCTTTCTAAAAATGTATATAAGCCTAAAGAACAAACAATCCAGAATCCATTTCCATTGTGCATTAGCATTTCAGCTTCAATCTAGAATCCATTTCCATTGTACATTATAATTTCACCTTCAATCTAGAATCCATTTCCATTGTACATTAGGAATTCCCCTACAATCTAGAATCCATTTCCATTGTACATTAGCATTTCACCTTCAATCTAGAATCCATTTCCATTGTACATTAGCATTTCACCTTCAATCTAGAATCCATTTCCATTATACATTAGGAATTCCCCTACAATCTAGAATCCATTTCCTTTGTACATTAGCATTTCACCTTCAATCTAGAATCCATTTCCATTGTACATTAGCATTTCACCTTGAAGGAGGACGAGTTTTCCCGACATTATTTCACAACCTTGACCTTGGCAAATCCACCCTCGAACAAGCAAAGTCTTTCACGATCAGCTGATATTGTAAATAATCCAATCGAATTTCGTTGTTGTTACTTCTCTTAAACACATTTCACGTCTAGACCTATTTGTCCGTAAAAACACCAGCCAGATATGTTAACTCTGTTCCTCTGTTTCACAAAATGTTATCCAAACAAAGTGATAAAAGCGAGAGACCTGTGACTTCAATTCCCCAGCATGTGCGTTGTGCAATAGGATAAGGTTGCTGCCAAACAATTGCTATGTGCGATCAAGTAAAAGAAATGACAACAACACTACTAGTTTCAATTCAACTCGACAGAAAGGGAGAAGTGAGTCTGTGTTGGGATTACGTTTATCTCTCAATGAGAAAACATCCAACGGGTATGGGACAACTCATTCAACACATGGAATTGTCATCCATCAGCCTGCGAGAAACCCACAATCTTTATTAGATTCAACTGTGGAGGAACCAAGTACTTCAACAAGCACTGCCATGACTTGTAATAAGGCTTGATTTTTCATGGTGGGGCAAAGATTGCAAGGAACTTTCTTGCATGGAATGGATAATTACGTACGACAAGTAAGGATGGACTTCATGAAAAATCGGTTGGAAGGCGTGTTAAGTCGCAAACATTTCAACAAATCGATGCGAGGTCATGGTATCTTTCTTGAAGCATTTGAGAGACTTTTGTTTGAGACATCTGAACACCTCAAAGGTTTGGAGAACCTCATAGTGGTAATACAATCTGAATGAGAGGATCCATAAAGCCTTTGTGCTGATAAAGTAACATAGTCCGTGGCTTTTCACAGCAGAGCAAGTTATGTAGTAGCAAGTCATACAGCGAGGGCGGCATTGTAACAAATCCAATGCATTTAGAACTCCAGCGCCGGTCATGAAGAGGTAGGTGCCAAAATCACAATCTACGCATCTATGCAGGTCAAAACGCAACATTTTCTTGAAGTTTGACCATTTTCTTGAAGTTTGACCATTTTCTTGAAGTTTGACCATTTTCTTGAAGTTTGACCATTTTCTTTGTTATAAAAGCATCATAATATTTTACATCTGTTCTCTGAATTAGGAATTCAAGAAGTTACAAATCAATCTGTTTTGTCATACAAGTGTTGAAAAGTTGGTATGCATGCTGTATGGCGACAGCACAACAGGTTATGTGGATATGTTGAGGGCTGATACAGTGAGAAAATGATTCATCTCTGATTGATGATAGACATTTGTAAGAACATTTATGTACATCGAGAGAGCGAACTTTCAGACAATGGATAATCGAAGAATTTGATGACGTAGAAGAATGGTTCTTTGGTTCTGAAGATGAGCTTGCAGAGTGGGATGATCAAGTTAGCCTGGATTATGTATTATGAAGGAATAAAAGTAAGCTCATATAATTAATAACATGTCTTCTATCAAGTCCTGAACTGACTGCGTAACACCATATTATCTTCAAGTAGAGTGAAACCGGTTATGATCTGTCGCTGGGAAAATGATAGGATTGAGATATGATATTTATTTTTGTACGTAGCCTATGTGTAATTTGAATGTGTATAGCGTCTTTCTTATTACAGACAGTCATCCGACAGACATCAGTCATTGTTGATTCATACATAATTAGCTTTAAAACCACATTAGAAATGGATTATTTTGATATAAACACCAATCCAGAGACCGTTACTCTCAGATTACAATTCCATAGCGCAGAGGAGGAAAATCGATAATTTTGTTGAGAAAATTAGATTTTTGTTGATGTTTTTCCTATATGCCTAAAGTGATGATATTATATCTTTAAAAAAAACACAAATTTGACACCCCAAAATATAAATTTCATTGAGGAATAGTAGATATGTTAAAAGAGACACATATTAGAATGTAAAAATGAACTTTACAGATGTTACTCTTTTACTTTTACGTTTCATTTCTGATGCAGAGTCTTTCTAACCATGTGTGAGGTGATGAGTGGTGTTGTTAGTCCTCATTGTCATTTGGATTTACTTCCATTTGTCATGACTGGCCCCTGCACTGCTTTTTGTGGTATACAGGGGACTCGATAAACAACAACTCTTTTCCATTTACGCCGAATGACCTTTAAGGGGCAATAACTTTGTGCCGAATGACCTTTAAGGCGCAATAACTTTGTGAAGATGGCACTATTTTTGTGGCAGGTGGCCAAAATTGGATTGCTCGCATTTCATTATACGTGCTAGAAAAGTTGGTTGAATAAAAACACCAGAAAGGGTAGGGGGAAGGGGGAGGGGTCCAAGTGACTACTGATATTATTATTATCATCATCATCATCATCATCACCACCACCACCACCACAAGCACCACCACCACCACCATATATTATATGTATGTATACATACACCTATATTAAATATAGATGAGTGTTGGCGATTGGTTTCGTTCTAATAATAGAAACAGCGGTGAGACTACGATGTATTTTTTGTTTAATGAAGAAAGCTATGAATGTGAAGGGAGTGTTTGTTTTGTTGCTAACCCAATTAATCAAAATCTAGAAATAAAAACTTTTGATTTTCGGGCAAAAACGATATAATTTTTGCTTAAAATCAAGTCATTTGCAAGATACTTCGATAGAGTTAAGATTCAACCGGTTGTTTATTTTTTTTTTGAACGAAGCAAAATCGCTAACAAAAACGTTGTTTTTTGTCTATTTTTGTTTTTTGTTTTTACAAATAACTTTATTATGACCAAAACTTGTATCATTTTAAAAAGAAAAATCAAAGTTAGTATTTCTACATTTCCATTTGATTCGTTTTTCATCGAATTAGTCACCTATTTCAGTACGTTTCTAGTAGAACGACAGTGTCAATGTCCTGTCTCATTGTTGTTTTCATTCGCTAATCTACCCGTACGCCGAAAAATCTGCATGTAACTGGAAGTCCATCTGATCGAGGACATAAAGTTAGTTGGTAATAGTAGTACAGTATTCAGACAATGTTAATAATGTTAATGTTAATGTTGATACTAGACGCACATTTTTATTTTTTGGCATCGAGATGCCTACAAAATTTACTATAAATATAAAGTCTGATAGACTAAGGTGTCTATATGAAGTGATAGTTTATATAGGCATTTTAGTATAATAAACGTTTCACTATTCTTCTTTAGTGCACATAGGGCAGTTACGACCCCCAAAGTATTCCTGTCTTGTGATATTTCCTCTGCTTCCGCAATATCTATCCCCATAGTCTTCAAATCTCTTTTGATCATTTTTTCTCACGAAAGTTCCCGGTCCTACCTGTCTTCTTGTGCCGTCTGGCTGCCATCCTAAAACTTTTCTTGGGAACCTATCAGTTTTCATTTTCAAAACAGGTCCGAGCCATCGTAAGCGTCTTTCTGGGATGATTTCACTTTTATTCTTGTGTCCGGTTCTTCAGAAGATCTCAACGTTTTTTTGATACTTGTAAATGACTATCAGCTGTTCTAATATAGTTTAATGCCTTATTTTCAAATGGTAAATTTTCTTACAAAATGCATGTAGTAAAAAGATTAATGAACCAATATTTTGTAATATGCCCAAACTCATTTCCAATACTAAAGCTCGTCTACAATTCGTCGTTTTTTGCAAATCACACAATACTAGTTCAATAACCTTTTATCACATCATTTTGTATACTTTAACATGCGTTGTTTGGGTTCTTTAATTCTCAATAAAAGCATGTCTCTAGGGATATCCTTTATAAAAACACAGCTTCGCCAAATTACCCTTTCAACCAATAAGGTGAAAATGGTATAGCTCCAAATGCAAAACAAATATTAATACAAAGAACGTTTCGGGCCTCCTCTTCATTAGCCACCAAGCAGATAAAACATATACATAAAACACAAGTCGAAATTCTTAAGCTGTGGGAATCAAGGCGATGTGGAAGCTTCGAAGCCCAATGGCCAACTGAGGTACGGACGAAGGAAAAGGATAAGAAGTCGCGTGTGCATCAAACGTGACGCTAAGAAAAGACGCGTGAGAGGTTGGGTGGGTGGGTGTGTGTGTGTGTGTGTGGGGGGGGGGGTTGCGACACGCAGGTTACTCAAGAGGGGTGGGGGAGATGAGGTAATGACATAACACACGAAGAAAGTGTCTAAAAGAATGATACTTATATCTGATATTGCAATTGCAATTTCCATTTCAGCTGGCCAATCTAGGTCACTCCCTTCCAACCTATCTAGTTAAACGTGTTACACACTACACACGTTCATTTCAGCTGGCCAATCTAGGTCACTCCCTTCCAACCTATCTACTTAAACGTGTTACACACTACACACGTCCATTTCAGCTGGCCAATCTAGGTTACTCCCTTCCAACCTATCTAGTTAAACGTGTTACACACTACACACGTCCATTTCAGCTGGCCAATCTAGGTCAGTCCCTTCCAACCTATCTAGTTAAACGTGTTACACACTACACACGTCCGTTTCAGCTGGCCAATCTAGGTCACTCCCTTCCAACCTATCTAGTTAAACGTGCTACACACTACACACGTCCATTTCATTTGTAACCCCTTGAACTTGAAGATGATAAAATCATTGTCATAGCTGTGATTGACATATTTGTGATATCTGATGTACGATTCTTAAAATTATCTTAAATAAATGTGAGCTGCGTTGACATAATTAACTGCCTTCTTGTCATATATGTTTCTTACAAAATACGTGTAGTAAAAAAAGAAGTTATTGAATCACTATGATGGTTAAGTCCGCCTTGCTAAATTCCCCTTACTCTGTTGCGATTGGGCGGTGACTTCCCGGGAAATCATATTTGTCCATCTAGAATCAACAATAAAACAATGCCAATTTTAAAGATTATTTATTACCGGAAGCAAAGATTTTACATCATAGGAATACCCCGAATAAATCTTGTCATTGTTTTCCCCTTGCAGCAAAAGCAACCATTTTTGAGAATATGCCTTATGACGTTCCGGCGGATGTGTATATCTTGCTTGTAATCATTGTTCGGACATGTCTCACTGGTCTTGTATCTCTATTTGGACTCCTGACAAATGCCGTCAACATCATCATCTTCTATCGTCAAGGTTTTCTCTCGGACAGCAGTATAGTTAGTTTGACGGCCTTGACATTGTGCGATTTGTCCTGCTGCCTTTTTACATCATGGTATGTTATTACGCTTGGTTTACTTGACTTTTTCCCCATCAATGATCCCACGTGGGATTTGAATGCGTTTAGCATAATGACTGGCTACCGGCCACGCAATATTGTTACTAGTATAACATGTGCACTAATGGCTTATGTCGCCTCCGAAAGATGCTTTACTGTTATATTTCCTTTCAAAGTCAAAAAGTATTTTTCTGCGAAACGGTCAGTGGTTGCTGTTTCTGTCATAATTTTGGTGATCATCCTTTTATCTTTCACGGAATATGCTGATGAGTATCCTGGCCGGATACAGTCTTATTATTACAATTTCACCATACTAACGTATATAAAGACTGGAATTATATCGTTCGATTTCCGAAATGTTTTTTATTTTATACCCACCGCTGTATGTTTGAAAATATTATCCATTGTCATAGTTATAGGATGCAATTCAACAATGGTTTGGAAAGTTAGGCTTTCCGCAAAAATCAGGAAATCAGAAGCAAAAGCGAAAAGTGTAACACCCGAATCATCCAACGTGTCAGGCCAGGAACCAACTTTACGAAAAGAAAATAATGCGAATTCTAAAACGACGGTGGCAAAATCCAAGCAGAAGGGACTTAAACTTATGCGTATGATGGTATTGATTTGTTCCATCTTTATCATCTGTTATCTTCCGGATGTGGCGTGTGTCTTGTTATATCTTATTTTACAGTACAATAATGCCGATCAAACATTTATTGATATGTTCGCAGGAATACTACAGGTATCAAACGCCAGCTGTAACATCTTCATCTTTTACAAAATGAGCTCCCGTTTCAAACAAGAACTCAAAATGTTCCTGGCGTGTAAAAGGAAGTAACAAAACGCCAACAGATAGATCCACTGCATTGGGTGTCCATTCTTTTCGTTTCTAGATACCTGATATTGAATTGCCTTTACCTGAATGCAAGTCAGTGAACACTTCGCGCCAAATGGTATATGGCCCTCTAAAATTATCGGTGAAACAATGTTATCGGTGAAACAAGTTCTATAAAAATAAGAGCTAGAAGAATGTGACCAGTATCACTGAAACTTGCGGAGAATATACAGCTTTTGGCGTTTATTGATCAATATAAAACTTTTGACGTTTATTGGTCAATATACAGCTCTTGACGTTTATTGGTCAATAAATACAGGGTGTCTCTAAATCATCACCCGATAAAGAACTAAAATCACCAAAAAACGATTTTACTTAAAAAGAAGTGGGTTTTTTTTTACATTGTCAGAAATTTATCATCATTTGTTTTATGATATCTATTTCACTGGTTGCAGTATTCTAGGCGTCTACATGAGACCCGTCATTTTCCGCCAGCATCACCAAATCCCCACCATGTGATTGTTAACAATTGGATTGTCACAGAGGTTAATGCTTCTCTGATCTTAAATCTCACGTCGTTTAGGATTTTGACTGGGGTGGTGAAAATGCTGTATCTGCTATATCATTATATTTTAGCCCTAAATGAAAAAGGTCGAGGAGAGTGCTATCTGTTGATCTAGCATGTCAAGCGATGGGGCCATCCCCCCCAATCCACCTGCCGTATCTAGGAAGCGTCCAACGTCTAGGCCTCAACACTCAACAGAGACGTTATAGTTAATTATACCGTCTCTGGTTCCAATGCGGATGAATGCCGTCTTGCTGAGCGATAATGTTAGGTTATATAGAATGAAACAGAGAGACAGCATACACTTTCAATAGTTCCAGATATAACGCAGAGGATATAGTGCTCTCGATAAAGAAGAACTGTTCAATGACTCTGTAAGCGCACCATCATATAATATCATTTACTACATCACTTCACTTATTTCACAGAATTTCGGGTTTATGTTATCATGCAGGAGCCAATGGTCAATGGCCCCATACTGATAAAGAGCATGTCACAAAAAAATATAATAAACTCTCTACATTGTGCATGTTATTTGGTGTCTTTTGGTCGACTTCTCTGTGTGTCCCACCTTATCGTGGTGAAGAGGTTTGTGTGATCTTATGATTTAGAAGGCTATGCTAAACAGGTGCAACCATATTTGGCAGGCTTCACTTATAATTAACCTAATGTATGCCCGCCAATGGGTCAGGCCACCGCTAAAAGGATCCTTTCAAGTCTTTGATGTACCGTTGTTGGTCCCCCTAACATGGTTAAGCTGACGCCACACCAGCCACAGGAAATGCTATAGAAATATATATAAGACAACACCTAAAACAAACCTAGCTTGCTACCATTACGGCTCATCATTCGTGGAATAATTATTGCTTTAGTGATTCTATAACTAACGGAAAAACTTTGGTGAGTTGATATTATTGACAAATCTACTACCAAATCAATATATTTATATATATATATATACATATATGTTGTTGTTTTTTATCGAGTCCCCTTTATACCGCAATAAGCAGTGTAGGGGCCAGCCATATGACAAGCTCTGAAGGGTGCGCATGACAAATGGAAGTTAATCCAAATGCCAATAAGGTCTTACACCACTCATCACCTAACACATGGCTAGAAAGTCTCTGCATCAGGAATTAAAGACGAGCAGGTGATGAGCCCACTGCGTCCAAATACATTTACCAGTAAATTGGACAACAATGTACCATGAGGTCCATACTTTTTACCGATAAACACTTTGATGTTACCCCAGTGGTTACTATTCAGTTATAGGAGAACTGAGAGCTGTCACCTTGTTATTAGTATTCATGTTATTGGCATTATTATTATTGGTATCAGCATTTATATATGCTCAATGGCCGGGAGAGCCGTGATTTGATCACAGACTATGTATGTTTCAATGTTACCGTTATCATGATTTTACATGAAGGTTACCTTACCCATGTTATAAAAAAATGATAATTATCATTATGGCTGATGCGGGTGTTTCTAAAACCCACTAGTCACGCTGAGGCCAGAAAATGGCTACCAGCATCACTCCCGAGAATATAAGCCTATATACCCAAGTAGCTGATCAATGGTTTTTATTCTCCCCCGCCCCCAGCCCCTCGCTTTCCTGGCCACTTTTCCTGGGCATTTTCTTGGTCCCCGTTTCTCTTTTTCCCTTATCCACCAACGTTGGATTAAAAGAATACCACCCCAATCCTGAATCCACTGGAAGTGGAAGCCAACTTCCACCATCCCTGTCACACCTACGCTCATCGGAAGAACAGAAGGAAACCAAACCTGTGCCGGAGGACGGAAAAGATAAGGACCCCACACTGTGCTTATGAGATCATTTCCCCATTATTTTATTTGCCAATGATGACATACCATTACCTTGCCTTTATTTCAAATTTTAATACAATAAATATAAATACCTCCGTGAGGATATCCATGTTGTGAAAGAACGGATTATGTTCTTTGATTATTGAATGTGTGTGGATAGACATACCCCAGAAGACAAACAAACGAACCACACCCTTATACGACTTAGTATGAGCGTAGAAAGTTTAATAGGGAAGTGCTGTCCCGAGAAACGACGAAACGTCTCTGGCTAGACAATAGCTTAATAACCCTTCCACCTGACTTAGAGCTGGACGGAGAGATTGTACGTGCAGTCACCTCTTGAAACTTTCCCTCTCGACAACATAGCTAGAGCTAACGGGACAAATGCCTGCATACCCGAAATTTTAAAAAAATCAAAGAAGTACTGTGAGTGAATCCGAAATTCGGATTGACCACACGTCTTCGACCCACCCACGATTTTTGGAACATGGAATGTTAGAGCAATAAATGGAACATAATATAACTAGTTAAAGAAGTTGGGCAATGTAAAACAGATACAACAGAAACAAAGAAGAATGGTTAGGGAGTAGATAATCTAGGTAGTTACACTCTCATCATAAAATTATAGCATTTAGTCTAGTCTTAATGAAGATGCAGTTAAAGAAGATGGGGATATTTTTTACCAACAGCTCCAAACAATATTAGACAGCTTAAAACCAAATCAATACACAGTGTTTCTAGGGGACCTTAATGCAAGTTTAGGCAATAAACATGAGAACTATTTTGGTGTAATTGGTAAAGAAGGTGAAAATGCTATGACCCGAAACCGAGGAATGCTTCTAGACGTCTGTATCCGTAATAACCTTAAAATTGCAAATACATTTTTCTTACATAAAAACCTCCATAAGTAGACAATAGTATCAGAATATAGAAATAAAAAGTCAATTATTGATTACATCATAGTTATCAACAACTTGTTTTATAATACTAATGATGATAGGGTAAAGAGAGTTGCGGGAATATATAGCGATCACTTCTTAGTGATGGGCAAATTCAACTTAGAAATTCAATTAACTCGCAAAGCAACAGAAGCTAAGAACTTGAAATTAATAGTAGAGAAAATCGAAATAAAGGACAGCCAGAACTTGTGTCAGAGACTTTTAATAGAACATTATAAGAGATTAAAATAAATCAATTTGAGGAAGACATACATGAGATATGGTCAGGGTAAAAAGGGGTGTTAAGTGACAGTGCAAGCATAGTGTACAAACGTAAATGAATAGGAGGGCAATATGATAGAACTACTTGGGGGAATACTCAAGTAAAAAAAATTATCAAAGATAAGACAGAGGCATGGAAGAAATATTTGATCCGCAAAAGTAATGAGAATATGGATATCTACCAAATGAAACGTAAGAAAGCTAGAAATGAGGTTAAACAATCAAAACAACTTCAGTGGGAAAAACTGTCCTGGGGTGCAATGAAAAGATGTAGACGAGGTAAACAATGTTCTGTAAAACATGTACAAAATAAAGAAGGAGAAATTATAAAATACAGTGATAAAATATTAGAAGTATGGAAAGACTATTTTAAAAACGTGCATAATATCATTGGAATGTAAGCACTATAATCCCAATACATAAAAATGGATCCACAACCCAATGTGAAAATTACAGAGGCATCTCACTTTTAAGTGTACCAGGAAAAGTATATGCTAGGATATTAGAAAGTAGGCTACGGCATAAAGTAGAAGATAAACTCATAGAATACCAAAGTGGATTTAGACCAGGAAGAAATGTACAAGACCACATATACACTTTGAGACAAATCAGTGAAGCACATTTGGGTTTCATAGATTTACAAAAAGCTTTTGATTCAGTGAAATGGAAAGAACTATGGAGCGCCCTAAAAGAACATAACGTAGAGGATAACTTAATTGAGGCAATCAAATCTTTTTACAATCAACCAGAAAGAATGGTCCGAATTTCAGGAAAAAAACTCAAATAAATTTAAAATAGATGTAGGTGTTAAACAAGGGTGTATTCTAAGCCCATTATTGTTTATAATATTTATGAATACAATCTGAAAACAGTGCAAGAGAATGAGGCCACTTAGTGTAGGCATGTGGAAAATGAAACCAATCCAACTAAAAATGTTAGCTTTTGCAGATGACTTACTAATATTTGGACAACACATGTCAGGATTCTCAATAGAGAACTTATAAAGAAAGGATTAATAATCAACTCTAAGAAAACAAAAACTATGATAATAAGTAGAGAACAAAACTGCCATGAAATAAAACTAAATGGAGAAGTATTAGAGCAGGTTGATACCTATAAATACCTAGGAGTGATTATCAATTCTAACTGTAGTCTAAAAGAAAAAATAAACCAAATAATGTCCAAAGCAACTAAAGTCTATAGTCAATTAGGGAACACTTTTATTGGCAAAAAAGGAGCTTACAACAAAAACTAAAATGTCTTTTTATAATTCAACATATTGTCCAACACTAATATACAGAAGTGAATCCTGGACTCTAAATAGCAGTGTTAAACGTAGGTTACAAGCAGCAGAAATGAAATTTCCCAGAAGATCTGTAGGTAAAACAAGAAGAGATACAATTAGAAACACTAGAATACGGGATGAAATAAAGGCAGAACGCTTAGAAAATAAAATAGAGAGAAATCAACTTAGATGGTTTGGACAGTTAAATAGAGTGAATGAAAATAGGATTCCGAAACAAATTTTTGAATGCAGGCAACAAGGTAAATTACCAAAGGGTAGACCAAAGAAAGTATGGCAAGAAACAATATCTGAGGTGATAGAAAAGAGGAAGACTCTGGATAGAGATCAATGGCGACAGTTCGTCCCCACTTAACCTTACACCGAAAGGTAGAAAGGAAATGATAAAGAAAGAAAGCATAATATCAATGATAACAATAATGAAATGAAGAAAATGTAGAAGATCTTAACAGTTCAAAACAATGGTAGCATAGAATGTGATGACTTTGAGGAAATATCAGTGACAGAGCTAAGACGGGAGATAAAGAAAAAAAGTAGGAAAAGCCCTAGGCTCAGATGGGATATATCCAGAATTGATAGTAAATCAAAGTGCAGATGCAGTAGATTGCTGCTCAAACTTTGTGGATTAGCATATATATATATATGTTTGTTTGTTTATCGAATCCCCTTTATACCGCAATAAGCAATGTAGGGACCAGCCATATGTCAAGCTCTGAAGGG
>JARFNW010111412.1:0-12719 GCA_031763155.1 Dirona albolineata
ATAATAATTTACTAAAGTTTTGTGTGACACAAAGGAAAAAGCAAAAACCTTACACGATTGAGCCCCAAACAGGTTTTATGCCATGAAGGAGATGTCGACGTGGTCCCCAGTTGTAGCGTATATCGTTTTGAAGCGATGCATCTTTTCCACTGATATTTCCAGCCGCCCCATTCTTTTCTCGCCACTTACTAAACCATTATCTTAGAATTTGTGATTACCAAGAACGAATGGACTCAAGATATGGTGGTTTACATTTATACTTGTTTGTAAAGCTTCGTTGAGTTTATGAGGGCGATTTGGTCTCAATAAACCATTTTACACATTTAGCCTTCAGCGATTCAGTCGCCATTTTGACTAGCCTACTAGCCTTAGTAGACCGGAAATAACCGTTTCATTGCGCAATGTAAAATAATGCACTAAGTACCACTATAAACATGGATAATTGCTGAACACAGGGTTGGACATTTCATAACGATGATGTTATTCCTGCTTGTTTTATAAAGAGTTGAAATTGGTTGAAGACCTTTGAGACACCCTGTGTATTTATGATTGCGGTGGGTGCGGCACGAGGGGTTGAACATTTTTAAAAAAGCATTTTGTTTGTATTTTTCCATGACTTTCAACCAGCTCATTTTGTTATCGGATGGATCTATAATTGTTTTCTTAACTCCTTCGCTGCCGACACCCCCCCCCCACAAAAAACAAACCCCACACACAGAAGCAAAACCACACACACACACACACACACACACACACACACACACACACAAACCAAAAACAAACCAAAAACAAATATGTTTGTCTAAATTTTAATCTGCTCGTTCTAGACTAACAAAATTGTCATCCACTTATTGTTGCTACAATATAATTTGCTAATTAGTTACCTCCACAACCATAACCCATGTGATACATCAAAATCAATGTCAATGAAATAGAGAAGATACATGTCATAGTGTGCTTGGCATTTAAAGGGTTAATGGCCACCTTAAGGTCCAAAGTTTATACCACGCCTCGGTGGTAATATTTCCCTAGCTGCGTTCATAGTTAAGGGGTGGTGGTGGCTGGGGGCGGGGTCAAACATCAAGGCTACAGTCGACCTGTTGTGTCCAGTTCATCTTGACCAAGAAATATATTTGGATACTGCTGCCTGGTTGTTTTCATTCTCCGATCAATAGAATTGCCAGGTTGGTGTCCAGTCATGCGTTATGTTCTGGCGGCGTGTGTTTTCACGCTGGTGCATTTTGCCCAAGCGCTGTTCGAGACTAGGCATGGGGTTATAATAATTATAATAAACATTTATATAGCGCCTAAATCCATCTACCGATGCTCAGATGCGCTTAATACTTCTAGTTACATTAAAACGTACAAATTAATAGGGTAGGGGCACATAACAGTATACACCTAATTACAAATAGGAGGAGCGAAAAAGTTCAGTCTTCAAAGATTTCTTACATTGTCTTGTTTCTTTGGACAGAGAGTTCCAGACAGCAGGGGCAGAGTGGTTAAAAGCACGATCTAAACATTTAGATTTTGAAATTTTCTGTTTTAAAAGCAAGGACTCAGAAGACCTAAGAGTTCGACTAGGGTTATAGACTTCTATCAAACATTTTAGATAATCAGGAGCAGAGCCATGGATACATTTAAAAGCAATACAAGCGATTTTAAAAACAATCCTTTTTTCAACGGGAAGCCAGTGGAGAGACTGCAAGACAGGCCTAATGTGATCATATTTCTTAGTTTTTGTAATGAGCCTAGCGGCATTATTTTGAAGCATTTGAAGTCTATCCACTGAAGTTTTTGGCAAACCGTAGAAAAGAGCATTGCAGTAATCAAGCCTGCTAGTGAGTAATGAATGGACTAAGAGTTTACATGTGTCATCGTCTAAAAGATTCCTTATTCAGTAAATATTTCTAAGCTGGAAGTGAATAGTTTGGCATAATTTTGTGAAATGATTTTGCATATCTAAACATTCATCAAAATAAAGGCCTAAATCTCTAAAAACAGGGGAAGGACTTATAATAACATCATTAATTACAATTTAATTAATATTGACATATGTTCCTTGATAATAAATATAACAACAACAATTACATTCAAGCAATTAAATACATCTCAAAGTGCATGAGGTAGGTACATGATATAAAATTATTTAAGACTAATTAAAAAATAGATGTAGAAAAAAGTATGATAACTTGTTAATATAACATTTTGTCGGATTAATTATAAATAGGTATTATGCATAAATACAATCTTCATCTAAATAAATGTGATTTTAGTAATGATAGGCAGCATATGTAATGAGATATCAGCAGTGTCAGTTGGAATATAATTTTACATTTCACCTTTTTGACAATGATAATAGTTGTTCAAGGTAAAGCATTTCAGTGACTTTTTTAAAGACATTTGAATTTTCTTTAGTAACAAATTCCAAAGTTAAAAAAAGAGTGATCAACGTAACTATTGTTAGTCAAGAGAATAGATAAATTTAAACAGCTCTGATCCTCCCATCTCCTTCTCTACAATTTTGTCGAACCACTCACTTTGACTGACAGTGAAATTATCCTTCCAGTCACCTACTTTCCCCTTGCGGTACATAATTGACTGTCCTTCTGCATCTTTCCAACTGGATTCATCCTTCGTTTGCCTCATCTTGTCAATACTTGTAGCTTCAGACACCTCCTGGAGAAAAGCATCATCATAGTCGCGTCCTAAAAACGAGGCTAGCCTACGTCTTTCTGAAATGGGATTCTGATGAAGGTCTTCATACCTTACCAACAAAAATGGGATATTGGGATGGGTTTTTAAACCCTCTTCCCACATTTTCCAGTAGTCGAAACAACAATTGTTACTAACTTTACCTTGAACAAATCTTTGCATGTAGTTACTGAATTTTCCATTATATTTATAAGAGGGAACTCTAGTAATATGATGATAAAAAGAGACGCATATATCTTTTGGGTTTCTGTAAATCAGAACAACTTTGGTTTTCCCTTTGAGTAAATCAGATGGCTGATCGTCAAAGAACATGTGATTGTTGAGAATTCTAGGGGACGGGAAATTGTCAAAGTGACCGTGGTCATGGTATTCCATCATCATTTTTTCTTTCTGTATACTGTCTGTTATCACTTCCCCGTCCATAAGCATTCGGATGTTTTCCCACACCCAGTGGGTGCCGGATTTGGGATATGAGCAAAGAAGAACATCGTCATCTCTCAAAGGAACGTTTACCATGTTTTCTATCGTGTGGGATTTGAAAGGCTTTGCTGCAATTCGATTCTTATGTATAAATCGAACCCAAAGTGGTTCATCATTGCCACATGGCAGCCATCCCATTTCTGAGTCCATACTGTCACTGTTCAACCTGGATAAAAAGATATGTACGCACATTCAGGTTTTTTGCTTCAAAACATTTCTCTCAAATCTAAAAGAAAGACATACATATAAATGTCCATTATACAAAATATAATCACATCAAAACCTATCTCTTGACAGATTCATACACTACCCTCTCTGCTGAATTGCAAATAGTCCTGAATGGGCAAAAAGCTAAAATGAACCTTCAATGTGATTAAAGTGGCAGAGGTAAATAACTCTTAAAAAGACTATATCATTGAAAACCTTTAGCCTCTATATGTCTCGTGACTAGACCAAATTAGTCCCACGTTAGGGATTTCTAGATGTGAGAAGCAGCCCAGTAAACATTATTCCTGGTGGACAACCGCTCTTTCGCCTGTGTCGTACTCACGCGTCGGGTTCACACATCCTCTGGCCAACCTCAGATTGAATGAGATTACCCTCTGAATTTAAGCAAGGTGCAAAATAAATACAACCACACACACGCACGTGCACTCACACAAACAGTAAACTGAAGTAACAGCATTATGTAGGCTGAACTGTTCCAGTGGCTCAGAGTATTTTGTCTTTGAAAGTCATTGGGTAATAAATTACCCACGAGAGGCGAATAGGGGTAGATGAGTATTGTGAAGTCCTCATTGACATTTGGATTTACTTCCATTTGTCATGTACATCCTTCGGAGCTTGACATACGACTGGCCCCTACACTGTTTCTTGCGGTGTGAAGGGGGCTCGATAAACAACAACATTTCATAATAATATGCTTTACATGATATTGCCTAAAAATGTGTATGAATAAGAACCAGTGCATGTGTGTAAATTGAAGGAGTAAGACTAACTATTATTCTATTAAATTATTGCATTGAATTGTAAAGATGTAAACTATAAGGTAAAAACGATCTATGATGTCTCTGAGTTTTTGTTCTTATAGAAATCAGACGGTGGCTTCTATTTGGTATGCAAATTGGCTACTGTCCCTGTGGAATTTGAACGGACCATTAATTTTATATGAGACAACTCTCGAACGTCTTCATTACAATGGAAGTGAGGGCAAAAGGTCTTAAATCATTCATGGAAGTAACTTTGTCTTTCTTCGGGATATGGAGTTTCAAGAAAAAATTTGTTCATTCAAAGGCACCCGATCGATTTTAAAGAGAGGGTGGGTAATAAATCACCCATTGGTGGTGGAAAAGATTAAAATCAGTGGATTTAGTCTTTGTTTAGCTTTCAACATCTTTAATGTGTGATGTGATTTCCAAAATTTTTAAGCCGAAGACTCTTTAAAAATATTCAAAGCGCAGTTTGGAGTGCAAAGTCCTTGCGCTTTCACCTTGTTCTTTCTTTCAGTCAAGTGTCTTTATCTTTGACAAAAACAAGAGAACAAAAGCTGGACAGAAAACATAAACCAATGCGTTTGAGGCCTCATTCTTTATTAAGTGTCATGTGTGCAGAAAGTGAGATACAATACTCCAGAGTAATTCCTTCCAAATATATCCCCTTTTCAAGTGTTTTATGATTCTTATTGGACTAACTGACTAAATCTTTCTACATGGATTGATTGTGAAGCGCATAGAGCATAACCTGGTCATGACTATGCACTGTAGAAATGCTATGTATTATTATTATATAGAAAAGAGACGACAAAAATGGTGTGCCATTGATCGACTGCAACCCCTAGCTCATTCATCTATTAATGTATATCATCAAAATGTGTATTTTGAGTTGCCACTACATACATATCAAGGAACCAAAAGAAAAAAAAAGATATGTACGCACATTCAGGTTTTTTGCTTCAAACTATTTCTTTAAAATCTATAAGAAATACACAAAACACAATCATATCAAAACCTGTTAACAGATTCATCTACTGTCAGAATTGCAACTAGTCTTGAAGAGGCAAAAAGTCAAGATTAACCTTTATTGTGATTACGCGGCAGTGGTAAAAATGACATTTATAATAACATAACAACTATATTATTGAAAAACCTTTGCCTCTATACATCTCACAACAACACCAAATGAGCCACTTTGTGAAATGTGTGACATTGTGTGGCTGACCAATGTCAGGAAAATTTTGAAGTGGAATCTATTCAAACTTCATTCCGCACTAAATTCCATCAAAAACAAACTGAACGAGAATGACATTGCACAGCGCATCGACATGTGCCAATGGTTCAAGCATCAATTCAAGCAAGATGCAAAGCGGTTGAACAAATTATTGGTTCAGTGACAAGTCTCATTTCACTCTCAGCTATCAGATGAATTTAAAACACTATGCTTTCTGGGGTTGAGGTCAACCAGGATATGTGTATGAAAAATCTTTTCAGCTCTAAGGCAGTCATTGGACTATACTGGTTTAAAGGAGATGAAGACGAGATGGTTTCCATTATGAAGGCGCGCTACCTCTAAGCCCTCCAAAAATTCTGGTCATGTTTGAGACCAACGGATTTTCCAGAGGAAGCCATGTTCCAGCAAGATGATGCCCTCTCACACAATATGCATGGCCTGCATCACCTTGAAATGGCTCCATTCAAAGTTTGGAGCAAACAGATCAGTTGTTTCGATGGGCATCTGTTACAGTTGCATTAGTTGTGCAAGTAGATCTGATCACTTGCGCATCCAATACTGTTTAACTATATATGACTATTTTCAAACAACATACCAAGAATCGCACAACCGTTGAGTGAGTTTCAGCGCAAAACAAAGTTCGCAGTTCAATTATTTTTTTGAGTCCCATAGTTCCAACTTATTTTCTACGCTTTGGGTGTGGATGCGTGTGAAACATTAATTCCGATGACAACATGGGACAGATCGACACCTGTTTCCATCCTACCTGGTTGAGTTTTTGTGGAGAACTGGAAATAAAGACACCACCCTCCCCCTTTTTTCCCCACATTTTTTATATTCATCAGCCAGTAGTATCACTTTAAAGGAATGAAGAAACCTCGTCTTTTGGAAACCAACAAAAAAAAGTCCCCATATAGAAGCAAGAAACAAAGAAATGATTAAGAAAAATCCCCAATACCACACAAATCAAAGAAACCCCTCTTTTGGAACCAAACAAAAAAATCCCTGTAACAACAATCCGTCGACATGAAAAAACCCAACAACCAAACAAAATGACATAGAAAAAAGTCGAACGATTATGAATGATTATTGAAGGATTCAATACTATAGGTCGAAAATAATAAATAAAAATAGAGCTAAACCCACACGTTTACCTCAACTACAAATCTCTTTATCTATGTTCAACTATAAAAATTAAGAAATTGCACGTTTTGACCAATGAAGCGTTATCATTTCCCCACTTTTTCTATTCAATGGCTGCTCTTAAAAAATGGTGCCACCATAATCGCATTTTTTATTCAATTCTTTTGAAACCTTGCAAGTCTATCTAGCTAGTTCCACATGGCCACAGTTGAGTTATGCATAGTTAACCCATTGATACTTAACACTTATGAAAAAGCTATTGAATGATTTATATATGGGACCTCCATATAGTTTTGCGCACTGTGTGTCATTAACAATAACTTTGCCTGGACACATCTTTTATTCTTTTATCCCTCCAATGAAAGTAACAATAACAAGTTGTGATAGAAACTCTCCCCTAAACATTTGGTCTTTTCAGTGATGGGGAAAAAAGCGTAACGCCAGTATTACCATAGTAGAATAACAAGACTAACAATAGCAAGACTACCCTATATACTAACTAGACTAGTACCTACTAATCTAACACTAACACAAGTTATTGTTTATCGAGTCCCCTGTGTACCGCAATAGGCAGTGTAAGGGCCAGCCATACGTCAAGCCCTGAAGGGTGCACATGACAAATGGAAGTAAATCCAAATGTCAGTAAGGACTTACTACACCGCCAGTCATCACCACCTCCATGGCTAGAAAGACTGCATCAAGAATTACAGACAAGCAGGTGATGAGCCCACTGCATACTAACACAAGTACAAGTGAATATGACAACGGTTTTGTTTTGGAAACATTCTGACGAAACTAGCGAAGAAATTACCCTTGTACTTGTACTTGTACTAACACAAGTACATGACAAGTGTAATTTCTTCGGTAGTTTCGTCAGAATGTTTCCAAATCAAAACCGTGGGTGGTCATGAAGTATGAGGACTGAAGAGGTATGATTAAGAGCAGATATAATTATATATCATTATGGCATATTCATTATATTGTGTATGATTTATAAAGATGACTTGTTATACAAATTGGAGTACCTTTATATTTTGCTCTATTCTGTCAAACGCCAGTAACCTGTACTTGTACAACACCAGTAGCTTGTTGAGAGTTGAGAGTTGAGATCAAAGTGCACAGCCACCTCCCACATTCTAATCTTTTAAAAAAGATAAAAAAATATAATTATAATCTTTGCCAGTGTAAAAACACTCCTCCAATGTGAAGGTGAAATTATCATTTCGTATAATTCTACGACCTGATCAACTGACGATATTTTATATTATTTCAACTATCATTATCATCATCAGTTTTGAGGTCCTCACTCTGACCAAGTGATGCTAAAGCGCAAATCCTCGCCCCTCCACCAAACTATTACAGTGGCACCTCAGTACTTACTTACTTTACTTCATCCGTCCTCGTGTACCATCCTGGGAGAAAGAGTTTTCTGTCCGCGGCAAGTTTGAAGGGTGGAATGTTGTGTCTTTAGGGTTTCTTTCACGCCCTGGAGCCAGGTCTTCCTTGGTCTTCCCCTTGCCTTGAACCCTGATGTTCTTTTGTTATACGCTTTAATGGCAAGCTGGTGAGGTGCCATACGTGACAGGTGCCCAAACCATCTGATCCTTTGCTGGCAAGAAGACACAGCAAGAGGACAGTCAGAATGGCCAAAGAACAGTCATGGAAGACATATGGAGAGGAACTAAGTGAACTATGCAAGCTCTCATCAAGACAATTGTAAACAATGATACTAATAACTACTGTTATTTTACAAAGCTAAAAGTACTAAAATAGGTTTGGCTGAACTAAATTCAGAGTAGGTATACAAATTGTTATAAATTCCAAACACATTGATAACGAAGTTTCGCGCATTAATGATTTCTCAGTCTCAGAAATGTGTGTGAACATTTGATGGTTGTTATTGAACTACACCGTACTCGTATATATATTTATTTAAAACACAAGCATTTTCGCCGATATGGCTCTTCATATGTTTTTGTTAACAAATACACATGAAGAGCCACATCAGCGAAAGCATTTGCGTTTCAAATAAATATATATAAGTAGTTCAACCCCCCTTTTTTTCTTATATTATATATCATATTTCGAACGATGTGAATTTGATGTAAAAAAACAAACAAAACAACACCCCCCACCTCCCCCCCCCCCCAAAAAAAAACCAAACAACCCAAACCAATCCCCCAAAAAACCCAAACAAACCCCCCCAAAAAACAAAATACAAAACAGACAACAACAAAAAAGGCAAAAAAAAACCCAACCCCAATGATACTATTAACTACTGTCATTTTACAGTATAAATAATTGGAATATATATATTTATATATCATCATCATCATCATCTGGTCGAGTATACTCCTCGGACATTGATGGAACGCCATATCTTCCTGTCCTTCATGAAAGTCTTCAGCTCGCTTGCAGTCAGGCCAGTGTCTTTCCTTAGCACCTAGGCTGTTGTCATCCACGTTCTGAATGCCCATGGGTTGGCTCCAATAGAATGGTGTTGCTTATTGGGGCGTCCTTATGTCTGAAGCTGTGGCCAGCAAATTTCGGGCCTCCTGCTGCGAATCTTCATTGAGACTTTTGGGATGATGCCATACAGATCCCGGTTTGAAACAAAATCATCCCACCTGGTGTTGAAAATGGTTCTCAACATCCGGGTGTAGCAGCCATTAAGGAACTTCTCCTGCTGAGCTGTGATTGTCCAAGCTTCACATCCATAAGGTGCCAGTGTATCCCCTTGTAATTCTCAGGCCTTGATCATTGATATCAAACATATATCAGTCTCGCCGTCTGGTGTCACAACTTTGGCCTGTGTACCTGTGTACATAATTCTGATGGAATTTAGAAGGCTAGGTGGCAAACCTTGAGCATAGTGTTGCAACATATAGAGTCGAAGACCTGCCTGAAATCAATTAATGTTATAATAGCTGGCATATGTTTCCTCTTCGCTCCTTCAATTATCCTTCTAAGTGCGAGAATATGTGCTACAGTTTATCTTTTCTCCCTGAAGCCATTTTGTGCCTGTCTGAGATGAGGGTCTATTGCAGGGCGGATTCTGTATAAGATCATTTTGTTGAATGTTTATCCCCCCTGTGGTTGTTTGAGTCACTCAGATCTCATGACTTTGGGATAGGCACAATATTCAGAGTTGACCACTGTTCTGGCTTCCTCCCATCTAAGTGAGCTTGGTTGCACATATCAAGGACAATGTCATCAAGATCACGTCTTAAGCATCTCTGGTGCTATCCCATCTGTCCCACAGCATACCATGTTTCCGGTCTCTCTTCCCTGGTGTTGCCCATCAGTTTTCCCGTCTTTGATGATTTCCTTCCTGTTAATTAATTTATCAGCTGCCGCCATCCTAGACTTTCTTTCTTTCTTGATCAATATACCTTTTGTACCTTTCGGTGTGTAAGGCTTAAGCATCATAAACTAAACTTTTGCCACTGATTTCTATCCAATGTCTTCCTTTTTGCATCTACAAACTTACATCCCTATTTTTGATGGTTTCTGTAATTACTTCCTGCCATGTTGTATTTGGTCTACCTCTTGGTAATTTCCCTTGCTGTTTACAATCTAATATTTGTTTTGGTATCCTACTGTCATTCATTCTGTTTACATGTCCAAACCATCTAGACAATGCTTTTTATTTTCATGAGCATCTTCAATCTCCTCCACTTTTTGTCTGAGGTCTTCTTCGTGTAATCTGTCGTAGATTTCATAGAGATTACGTTTTGTTGTGTTCAAGTTCCCTCTGTTGACCAATAACGTATCTCTTGTGTATATGTGGTAGGCTTGCTCCATCTGCTTTATATATATTTCTTTTTAATGTAATTATATGGATGCACCCCCCCCCCCCCACACACACTTTGACCTTATTATTCGCGCACCTCGTGTGGTCAAGGTGGGCCAAAATGCGTCAATATTTATGGAAACTGTTGAAAAATCTCTAATCATGAACATGCAGCTGATGTGAAAGATTATCAGGGTAATAATAAACTTATTATTTCTGTGGCTATTTCCCGGCTTGTTTTGCATGGGACTACCCTTGAATATCCAACCAGGTGTCTATATCGTAGGCCCATAATCAGGACACGATCGTTCAAAATTTTTACCCAGCAACGTGACCTGGCTATTCGGGAAGTACCGAAAAGAAATAATGAGATTTCTTATTCACCATTGGAAAGTTGCTTAGTACCAGCTCTGATGCTCTTCACTTCAGGTCGGCGTGAATAACCAATGTGGCTTTTAAAACTTCTGATTACAAAATTGAAGGAATGAGGGTTGGCAGAGGCTAAAATCCAAATAGGAGGTGCGATAAAAATAATAAAGGTGAAAAATGGTATAGCTCTAACTCTAAGTATTAAACAAGTAACAACACTTGTTTTTTTTGGGGCTCTACCATTTTCACTTTTTATATACAATATTGAAAAAAGTTTACAAATAATGTAGAGTCCAGATAAAACCATAAAACCAGAAAAACTCAGGGCCTTTGCGCTTTCTTGCTGATAGTCAACTTTGTGTCTTTAAAAAACCAACAGCCAAAAAGTTTGTTTGTTTGTTTGTTATCTGTTCCTATAAGTACCGTAATTAAACAGTGTAGGGACCAGCTCTATGTCTGGCCGAGGACAGTGTACATGGCAGAAGGCATCGATGCGCAGACCCAGGTAAAACGTATCCAGGTTAAGTGCACGTCTGTGCCCCACTAGTGCACATGGCCTGATACAGAGCTGGAAAATCTATGGATCAATATTTTTAAGGCAAGCAGGGGATCAACCCAATATTTGTTATATATCCCTTACAAAGTGGTATAAAAATAGATAGGAACATAACACGTGTCGATGGACATGATTTCTATTACTCTCGACTTGTTATTTTTAATAATTTATATAAGTGTAATGATGCTCGTTAAAACTCGAATCAATACAAATTTGATACAAACTCGTGGAATAAAAATGATAACCAGCATGCAAGACTCATAGAATAGCTACTATAATATGTAAACTTGTTATTGTTATCAATACAGAGAGGATAACGTAAAATTTTCATGTATTTTTTTCACAATTTCTTTATTTTCTGTTTGAATGGTTTTGGGTTTATTTTTTGTTTGTTTGTTTGATCGTTTGATTGTTCGTTGGTTTGTTTGCTTGTTTGTTTGTCTGTGTCCCATATTATATCAAAACCGTTTAGCAGCGATGTGACGAACCCCACATTCACCCATGAATAGGGCAAGAATTGTCAGAAGATTTTCCCCAGCAACTTGACCTTGCTATTCGGGAAGTCCCCAAAACAATTGATAAGATTCCTTATTCACCACTGGAAAGCTGTTTGTCACGGTACTTTTGACTCAAAATAGACCAATCTCTGGGAAATGGAAGACCCAAGCAAACAGGTGTCACCTTTTGTGCACATCATACCTACTTGTGTAGAATTATGGACATAATATCCTAACATACTGTCTGAATGGAATAGGTGAAAACCGTTTGCTTGGGTTTTCCATTTTCCAGAGATCAATATAGTGTGTGTGAAAAGTACCGTGACAAACAACATTCCAATAGTTAGTGAATAAGGAATCTCATGATTATTTCCGAATAGCAAGGTCAAGATACTGGGGAAACCCCTCTCATGATATTGTCTTATTGTTTTGCTTTTTATTTGTCTGCCCACTAAACTTACAGGTATTAACAAAGAACCTGACAGACACGGCCTACGATGCCTGTGGGTTTCCAGCATACACACACCTGATGTTTTCCGTAGAGGCCCACCCTCAACCTCGCATGTCCGGCTACTGGAGCAATCCTACAACATCCGATAATTTTACCCCAGAGGAAGGTTGGCCTTTTCATATTCGGAATATATATTTCATGTATTTAATATCTTCTTATTTCGTTGTTGTCTTAGTTTTGTTTTGTTTCGTTTCTTTGTAAAAAAAAATTATTTTAAGATAACACAAACTTTTTAACAATGTTTGTAAAAAATAGACTTCAGTTTGAAAATAATAATAATGATAATAATAATAATTATTATTATTATTGTTATTGTTATTATTATTATATTATTATTATTATTATGATTATGATTATTATTATTATGATTATGATTATGATTATGATTATTATTATTATTATTATTATTATTATTATTATTATTATTAT
>JARFNW010111523.1:0-12717 GCA_031763155.1 Dirona albolineata
TTATTATTATTATTATTATTATTATTATTATTATTATTATTATTATTATTATTATTATTATTATTATTATTATCACTGACTCACAATGGATGTTGCGAGTCATGGTAACCTGTTGGGGCGTGGTTGTGTCATTATGAGGAGGTGAAATATATGGAGAAAGGGGAGGGAGGAAGGGGGATAAAGAGGGGGATAGAGAAGGGAGAGATGGAAGAAGGGATATAGAAAGGGGGAGAGATGGAGATAGTGCCTACACAAAAGTAATTACTTGAAAGCAAAAGTCACGTGATGTTCAGCATCTCTGGTGAGCAAAGGGTGCGAAGCAAATAAATGGATATGGAGCAGACACAGATGGTAAACGTAATAATAGTCGGGAAATGGCACGGTGCCAATATGCAATGATAGATAATAGGCAGAAAAGAAAAGAAAAGATATTGAAGCGGGGAATCGAACCCGTGCCTGACAGGCGCGGCATGCCTCAGTCGGTCTGCTCGTGTCGGCAATGCGGTGACGCCGTGACAGTCATGGGTTCGATCACACCTTTTCTTGTTTATTGTCTCTCACTGTTACTGTAACATTCCTAGTAACTTTCAGTGCAAAGCAAATTATGGCGGCACTGAGACTATCGTTTGAATCTTTTATGAAGCACAATAATTTAGCGCATATCTAATGAGTACAACGCTACACTACTCGACTTTAAAATACATTTTATTGATTTCATCATAATAATATTCAAACAACAAAGTTTAATAATTCTTCTTGTGTTAGTGTATTTGTTTTATGAATATATGATATTGTAAAGTTCATTTAGGACATCATAAAATCATTAATACTGGAAGAGTGGGAGTAACAAACATCGAATACTGTGAATAATAGTATGAGACCCGCTGAAGCCAATCGTATTCAAATTAAATATGAAAGGAATAAATATGAGGCTGCTGGAAGACGTGGACAAAACAAGACAGACGACATTTCGGCCAAAGACCCTCGTCAAGCAACGACACAAAGTGACAATAACACTAAAGTGTTACTTACACTGTCGCTTGGCCGAAACGTCGGTCTCCCTGACCTTTCTTTTTTGTTTCTGTTACGCCTAATATATCTATTTTATATTGCTTAACTTCTTCAACTAGTTCTAATTCTTTTCCATTAATTGATCTAACGTTCCATGTGCCAAAAATCGTAGTCCGTGGACGTGCGTGGGTCGATACCGTGTGGTCAATCCGAATGTCGGGCTCACTTAGAATAGTTCTTTGAATTTGGTTCATTTCGGGTATGCAGGCAATTACCCCACAGTACCCTAGATAAGTGGTGGGGCTGCCACCTCAAGGCCCCTTATCAGGCCCTGTGACCTCTTTGTCTGGATCTTCATTAGAAGCCTGTTCAATATGGTTGCACCTGTTTGATATAGCCTTCTAAATCATGATATCACACAAACCTCTCCACCACGATAAGGTGGGACACACGGAGAAGGATTCAAGAGGTCGCGGGTTGAAATCCCAGTGGACGCACTGGATTTGGGCTTTTTTTTCTCAAGACCTTGATCCCACTTTGTGGTACTGCACTGTGGCTGACACCTGTGTTATACCGGTCTATCCTCGGAATAGACCCGAAAGACAAATTTCCCCCTGGGATGAATAAAGGGTTTTTTGGGGGTTTATTTGTTACTTGTCAATCAAATATGTGTCTTTAAATCTGTATCTGTAAACACACTTCAAATTGGCTCACTATTGAGCATTGATTACTGAGCCTGGTGAGGTTGACACAGTCTTTAGAAAGTAAGACCACATCTTTGATAGTGCAAGGCCCAGGTGAGTTTTTAAATATATCAGTTGAATACCCGGTTACAGGCAGAGAAAGATATTGTCAGGATGTGTTTGTTTTTTTATCACTTGACCTCTTCTCCCAAACTCTAACACCGTTGTGTCATTTTTTTTTAAAAAAATGCATTTGCATGCAAATTGTAAAATAGTAAAGACAATCACTTCTTTCAAAATTACCAACAACAAAGAACTGATTAGTGCAAAATCGGCATCTTTTATTCTATAAAAATAAAATAAAAGATATCAAGAGAAAAGTGAAATTGAATAATGAACTGGACATGAATATTTTACGAATTATATTGAGCTGTAATCTTTCATCATCATCAATATCACAGACCTGCTAACCGCTCCCCTTTTTGTCTGACTGTCCCGATTTTACTGTGAAAAAAATAAAATATAATTTTAAAAATTTGATTCTTTCCCCAATTACTGGGCTTGAAAAAAAGAATATTATTGTTGTTGCTTGCCAGTTTGGCGAGTCCATCAGCAGTTGACATTTAGATTTGCAGCTGTACCAGTGTCAAGTGTCCCGTCCCTACTTGGGTTGGTCGGTCGGCAGGTCTGTTGATACCATCAATACACAAGCAAAAGCATTTTTATAAATGATTATTATGTCATATATATTGGAAGTCCCAAAAGAGAGCCTTATTATAAAATAAAGATTCAACATACCTAATCTATCTAATCTCATAATGTATCAATGACATCTGCCCTTTCAGCTTACCCATTTTTGTTAAGGACTGTATATATGCTTGACTTTTCGACTTGTAAAATCATGATATATCCCTTCCGCAAAAATACATTTTCACAACTAGTGTACCAGAAGCTAATGCATTAAAACTATTATTTTGTGGAACTTTCAAATGTATCCATCTATTCATTGAAGACTTTTATCCATCACTACTCCATTATCAGCATAAAAATGAAAGAAAAACTTTTTTCTACCTCCATTCTCAGAGAGCAGTAAATGATAGGAGGTGATTTTTTGTGTTAAAATTGTAATACACCTGGAGCAATAATATAAATAATACATGTTGTCAAAAAAATCCAACTGACCTGCCTAAAAAGTAAATATCTTTTATAAATTATGTCCAATTAATTTCAATTAAATTTTGTAAAATGCGCATTGCTTGAGAATGATGCATTAAACATTCCTCAACGATTGGATACTTGCGTCCACTTGGCTGGCTTAAAATCCATTGGCAACTAAAGGAATTATGACATTTTGGACAGAATGAAGGGTTTGGGGGGGTTTTTTTGACAACTTTTATTATGTCAAATTTTGCTTATTTGAGCCTAAGGCTAAAAAATGTGAAAAGTTACTCTCCACAGACTATCCAAGTTGATATCTAGAGCTGGCATCAAACATAACAAGTTATCAACAATGATAAGAAGAGAATGAAGGGTGACAAACAAGTTAAACTCATCAGTAAATGAACCTACAACTTCAAAATGGTCGCAGTTTCCAGTACGGTATTTACCACAAGACAATTCTCGGTGTTCCTCACATCTGGGATATGTAAATAAACTTACAATAAATTATCAAACAAATCCATTGATAGAAACTATTAGCACCAGGCAGGCATTGGATGATGAAATTAGCACCCAAGTGAACATCATAGGATTATTACGCTTTATTGGCTCATTTTGCAAAAAATCATCAATACGCTTTATTAGCTAATTTTTTCCCAAGATCTCTTTGCGATTTACTAATGAACTAACATGAATACAAACAGCTGCATGATAAATGCAACAGGCTGTATATATTTTATATTTGTGTGTATATATATAGCGATAAATACTCAAGTTAAATACTCAATTAAGACCTGAAATCGATACCTTACAGTTTGCCTATCAAACGAATCGTAGTGTAGAGGATGCAATCCTAAATTTTACAAACAACATATACACTCATCTAGACACACCAAATAGCTACTGCAGAATTCTCTTTGTCGACTTTTCCTCTGCTTTCAACACCATCCAGCCCCATTTGCTTGTTGAAAAACTAATTAGTCTGAAAGTAAATGGTTACCTAACAGCTTGGATATTTGATTGGGCTTAGAAAACTTTTACCAAATCTATGCAAGTCATGATCTTTTTGGTGTGTTTGCATACAAAACCACACAGCTTTTGGCCAGTAAATAACTAATCAACATAACAAATGATTCCATAGTTACACAAACAGGGAACTGCCATCTAGGGGTAGAGTAACACGAATAAATAACATTGTCATTGCCCTAACATGAAATAGGCACTCTTTTTTAAAAAAAAGAACAGGATGTTAGTTTTTAATAGTTACACAAAGCTTTGAAATAGTAAGACAAAAGGTAACAGTTAAAATAAATTAAATTTAGAAACAAGAGGTAAGAGTTTAAATACACATAGGTTTGAAAACCTTAAGATGACAGGTGAGAGTTTAACTACATTAGGTATAAAAGCATTAAGATGATAGGTGAGAGTTAAAATACATTAGGTTTTGAAATTGTAACACAATAGGTAAGAGTTAAAAGAATGATTAACAAAAAGAGCCTCTACCAGGCATGCTCATTTATATATATACATATGTATATCAAAATACAGCTCAACACCTGATTTGGGTATAAAGTAAATATAATATATGCATAACTTATACTTTGAGTGTACATATAACATTTGTGGAATTTGCCAGTCACTGCAACAGATGAAGTGACAATCTATAAGGCTGAGTTTGGGGTATTTCTACTCACTTTACTTTTTCAATTGTCAGTCAATATTTGGATGGATAGATGATGGATGGACGGATGGATACATCATTGGATGAATGAATAGATAGATGGATGAATCAAAATTAGAGTGTCAACTGAAGATCAGAGAAGATAAATTTAGACTTCTACTTCTAGCAACTACTATGGAGTTAATAATGTCATGTATTTGGAGCAAACTCTAACTCGTATACAACAAAATCAAAGCCAACATTGCACTATTTTTTTCAATTCATAAAAATTTCGCTATAACTGTAAAGGGCAAATATAAAAGAATTTAGATGTAGGTGAGAAAACATGGTTTGAAATTTCTAAATCTCATTCAATGGTGAGTAGAAATACATTGTTAAACTGAATTAGGAACTTACCGATAAATGTTCACGACAGTTTTTTTAAGAAAAGATGTCATGATTATTTCAGTACTTCCTAATGTGATCTACTTGGTTACAACGTAATACACCATATAATGCATCACAAATCACATGAAGTTGTGACTGGGTCAAAGCAATGACATATTATTGTGTAGTTTTGGGTGAGTTTAGGTGGGTTGATGTAAGAAACCAGATAATCACAAGATCCTATATCTAGTCACTTGATTCATACAAGCGTTTGGAATCTGTCCTTAAAAATTTGAACCGAGACACATAAATTTCTCAATTCAATTACAATTCGAATTGACAATCTGATGGGTCTGACAACATAATTAAATATTAATAGCTTGTAATAAATTTGAGCGGTTTGAAACGACCTGGCTTGGGCAGCGAGTCACACTTTTGTGGTGTATTGGGACAGGGATGGTGATGGTTGTAAAGTAGTGGTGCCAGTCTTGTCTGGTGTGACATTGCAACATCACCACGACAAGGCTGTGCCCTTTGATATTGTTACTCATGGGCATCACTCACCACTACTCTCCCTTTCCCATACCCCTCCCCATCTCTAGTAGATTCAAATTCTATTTGCTTTAGATTAAACCATATATGGAAATATGGAAGAAAGAGGTCATGCTCATTCGACTGAGGTCGATTAAGTAAGTAAGTAAACCTCATGTCTTACTATTTTACAATCCCATTTTTGGATTGCTTTAGATTTTTCAAACCAGTTTGGCAATTTGTAACTTAAAAATCAACTTGATTCAAATTTTCTGATTGGTTTGTCCGTGGATAAGTGCTGTAGGGAATAGTGAGAATAATAGAATGACCTCGTTTAACCTAGTCTATGATGATCAGAGACGTGATGAAACATTTTTGATGAAGTGTTTTTTGTTTAAATGACAACCACTAAAACCTTTCTTTTTTTAAAGGTTCATCTATCTACCTTAATATCAATGTAAGCATTTAAAATGGAATTTCTGAAAATGTCAGTCAGCGATATATAGAAGTATTGTTTTTTTCCAGAGGATTCAGGGGTAGAAATTTGCAACCCTTTTAGGGCAGAGTGAGTTGAAACTGCTAGTGCTACTATACCCATATATCATGTTGTGTGGAAGAGTAGTGTATTATATATACCTGGAATTCGAACCTTCTAAGAAATTATTCTAAAATGTTGATCGATAACCAATCATGACAAAAATTATATAAGCAATAAATAATAACAAGAATAATAATGGATTTAAATAATACTTTAGCACTAATGATAATAAACATAACAGCATGACATGAAATGAAAAAATTATAGGTCAAACCAGATATAAAATGTGATAGGTAAACATAGAAATTAGGTAAAACAGGTAGAGAATTTGTCAGCAATCAAAAGTAATATTAAATAATTTTCGTCAAAGTTATATTCAAGGAAAGAAAGATTATCATTATCATCATTACTTTCCACTAAACACGTCCCACAATTCTCTGCTGGAAATCGACAGTGAGATGAACATGATCCAAACCACGAAGGGTTCGTAGATAATCAAAGCTGTTTTTGATGGATTCGTCCTTGATGTTGACACGGTTATATAGCATCTTTAGACCCTCACCTCGAGCCCTTTCAACAGCCACTGTGTAGTTTGCCTGAGCCACCCTTTCGATCAGCCGCGACTGTGCATCTGCCGTACGTCTGATTTCTTCGGCTTCATTTTTAATATTCAGAACCTAATGTAAAGAAAAGCGAAAAAAGCAAAAAAGTCAACATTGAGACACGGCCAGTCCTTTTGAGATGTATGTCAGGAAAGGAATTCGGCATATGGAGTTATTGGTTTCTCATAAAGGCTGATCTTTCTATCTTTAAATTGGTAACAACATTTTGAAGCCAGTGTAAAGTTGCGCTGATATAATGACGTTTAACCCCTTTACTGCCAAATGTCAATACATTAACGCGCGTATATCTATTTCTTTGTCATTGATTTGATATGTAACATGAATTATGATTGTTGAGGAAATTATCTGGCAAAGATTGTGGCAAAAATAAGTGAATGGAAATTGTTTTCATTCTCAAGTAGTCTAGAGCATAATATGAACGAGAGATACAATTATTTTGGACGTTACGAAGGAGTTAAAGATGTCTGGGTGGCCATCTTGATGGAAACAGAAGAAAAACATGATCAAAGTTGATTCAATTTCATCAGCTATTCACAGCTAGTGACCACACTTGCCTCCAGCAATAATGAGCAGAAACAAGCACCAGATCAAAATATTAGGATGTGATTGTCACGTTCCATTCCTAGAAATACTTACTGTTTCAAAACAGCTTTACGTCTGAACAACAAGGGTGAGCAATCTTAGAAATCAAAATAAAATGGCTGACGACTGTTATGATATTGCTTGAAAAAAATAAAATGGCTTCTTCTTGGTTCTTTTAGTCACTTTCATGCAATGCAGCATTTGCAGCAATCTATTCATTTTGCATCAGAGAAAATAAATGGGATAACACAGAAACTGAACAAAGAAGAAGAAAATATCTGACTCACATTTGCATTGGTGACTTTACGGATGACCTGTGCATCCTGTTTCATCTTCTCTCTCGCAAGCTCCTCTTCCAGAGTTAATGTACGCAAGTACCTGTCCTCCACTTCTCTGTCAATCGAGACACTACCGAACTGGAAGAATTTCACATCCGCCCACAAGCCCTTCTCTTTTTCTGGGTTGCATCGTTTTATAGGGATGCAGTTTTTGGGACAAGCTGGGAAGACAGGTTTAAGATAGGGTTTTGTAATACTAATCCAAATCCTTCCTGCTGTGACATCTTTAAGCAATTACATTTGTTATTAGAATGATAGTGGGATAATGTAACAGTTAATGGCACTGTTACATTATCCCACTATCATTCTGTCTACTAGACCTTCAGTGTCCGCTCACTCTATATTAATATTTGTTATCATAGTTTACTTAAATAAAATAGCTTCAAAAGTGTTCTGTTCAAAGCTTATCAAAATCCATTCTATTCACCAAAATTCAAGCGTATTGCTACTTTTCAAAATCTTATCTCCCATAAACTGCCCAGGTGGCAGCTCTCAGTTGTCCTATAACTGAATAGTGATCACTAGGGTAACAGCAAAGTGTTTACTGGTAAAATGTATGGACTCATGGTACATTGTTGTCCAATTTACTGGTAAAGGTATTTGGACGCAGTGGGCTCATCACCTACTCATCGTTAATTCCTGATGCAGAGTCTTTCTATCCATGTGTTAGGTGATGAGTGGTTGAAGTCCTCATTGACATTTGGATTTAATTCCTTTTGTCATTTCAGAGCTTTACATATGGCTGGCCCCTACACTGCTTTTTGCAGTATAAAGGGGACTCGATAAACAAACAAACAAACAATCTCCCATGAATATTCTCATCCTTTATAGGAAATTAAAAACCCTTTTGGCCCAAACAGCCAGTGCTTATCCCAGTTTCCATGGAACAAAGCAGACAAAGTAAAGATTTTTAACCTGTTGGTAAAGCAAAGGGCTATCGCAGATTGCGTCCCAAGCTGTTAGCTGGTACCTATGAGAACATCTGGGACAGGTGAGACACTAGAAGTAAGGCATCTTGCAATTCCAAAATCTTGCCTCCCCTGTTAAATTATGTAAAATCTTTGAGCCTCGGTTTGAACCAGGATACAGACAATAAACACATCTTCATCTTTATAAACAAACAAACTCTAAAAATGGCTGGACTGAATCAGCACTTGACTTAATGCCTAAGGGAGAAAATTCCCCCAGTTCCTTTCATACTTTGGGGGAATGAACTGCCACACTACATCAATTTGTTTGTTGGTCAACTGAACAACACTGTATGTTACATTTGCATGGTTGTCTCGATTTCCTTATCCAAAGATTTTCCAGTTTTGTGTTCAGCCATGCATGATGGTCAGGATGCCTGTGTTGGTGGGATAGTACCTGCACATTGACCAAGGTCAAACATTGAATTGGCTTCATTGCTTCTGCTTTGCGGTAGAAAGAGGTTTGATTTAAAGGAGTCACCAATATTTTCTCTCACCATAGGCCCAAGCAGTGCAATCTTTTTGGCAACACAGCCCTCCCAGCCTCTCTCTGACCACCTTGAAAAGAGCCTTCTCCACCTCAATGCGGTTTGTAACGTAATCCCAGGTCCCAAATTTGGGGGCTTCGCTCTGAGAAAAAGACGAAACGATAATAGTTAATCCAAAATTTTGGGCAGATCATATTAGTTTGAAATGACACAGATTAAAATGAGCCAAAAGGAAAAACATGACATGTACAGATTAAACATCTTCAAGTATTCAACAGGTGGTAACAGAGCTGGCCTCTGATCCAAATTCTACTACGTATTCCCTGACTTGGAACTTTGACCAATTTTCAGTTCATCTTGTTTGGCGCGCGCCTTCCGCCCGACTTTATGTGCTATGGGTTGGATCTTTCAATGCGGTTTATGATGTAAGAAAATGAGGGCAGTTGTCAGAAAGGCTTGATAAGTTGGTCCTTGTGTGCCACCTTATGTCATGACATACCTTCTGGACAAACCACAGAATCTCTTTACTCTATATAAGTCACCCCAGGGGGGGAGGGGGGGGGGGGGGGATTTTTCTTTAGTCTATTCCGAGGGTAGACCGGAATAATCCAGACATCAGTCAAAGTGCAGCGCTGCAAAGTGGGATCAAGGTCTTCAGAAAAAATCTAGTGCTTCCACCAGGATTTGAACCTGCAACTGTGCCACCAGCGGGTGAAAAGTACCGAATCACTTGCCTGCCTCTAGTAAAAGCATCACACTTAACTTACCTTCAGAGCAGCAGTGGCGCTTTTACGCATGATGTAGTCATAGTTGATGTCATACTTTTTATGAAGGATGGCCAGATCTTCTTTGCGAAGGAAGTATTGAAAGTACACGTATATATCAATCTGGGGGTTAAAGCAGATAAATAAGGTAAATAATGAAAAATAGGTTTTGACTACCCGATTACCTAGCCAATCGGTCAGCTCTCAAACAGAGTGGGAAAATCCATGAGCAATATGTTGGTCTGACATCATGAATCAGTAAAGTATGTCTCACAACAACAAAATGATTCTAATACTGACATTATCATAACAAAAGGTTGGTGAAACAATGTTCAAAAGTTCCATTTTTTATTTTTTTTAAGATTGAAAGTTACACAAAATTGCCATTGCCGATTTAATTTAGGAATTCAATTGGAATACTTATAAATCAAATTGAAATAAGCCTACTTATAAAGTGACTAAATTTTCCATGCTCTCATTTGACAATGAATCAAGAGAGAAACGTGAGAGTGGGGTTAATAAGGATTGGTCACTCTCCATCTAGCATGTTCTTAATAGACACCTTCAGACAAACTCTCCATCATTAGTTATGTCCCTTTGATTTCTGCCATAATGGCAGTCCCAAGCGCTTTGGCGAGCATTATTATTACATTTCGCAAATTCTAAATAAAAACTTATAAGGTGACTGCTTTATTACAGCATACTTTCCACACTTTCATTTTGCAATGCATTATATGAAATATTCACTGTGTTAGTAATTAACATATTTTGCCTGTATTTCTCCATCTGTGAATACTTACTTCCAACTTATCATAAGTGAACACTGAAAGCGGTTCAAGGTTGACAAAATGAGCTGTAGATTTAAACTTCTTGAACTCGTAATCTGGTCCAATCATGTACTTTCCCCCACTGTACACTTTGTCCGTCTTCACTGTCCCGGTACTTTTCTGACGCTTGAATGCCAACTGGAGATTAAAATTTGTACATTAATAGAGTAAAATTAGATGTAGCAAGAATGGAATATTTTAATTCATTTCACCACAGCTATCCAATGAAGTAAATAGAAAAGGTGGGTTTGTAATCTTTACCCAGTACAAGTACAGCCTCACACCATTTCTCTTCAAAGTCCTTCTCAACAACCAGGGGAGTTATAAAGCAGAGCAGCCTCTTTGGCACATTATCCTGGCAAAAACCTCAAACTGTAGCCAGGTACTCAAACAATTGGGGAAAAGTTATATTCATTTATGTTTGTGTATGTATACAATTAGCATGTAAATAAATAACACAATGATATAAAATGTTCAACGTTTCTTCTTTTTTTAAACTTCAAAATGACTGTCAACATCAAAGTTTTGCGTCAATTTGGTTACAAATGTACCTTGTTTTCACCTTGGTACAAACTTTTTTAAACTGCTGTTAATAAATCCAACATTAAAAGCAACATCAAATATCCTTTTCTACTAAAAATGTGACAGCATTTCTTAAATATGGTTATGACACCAGGTGTATTGAAATAACATGTTTATTTATATCCCATTTCCCAGCTTACTCTAAAGAAACCATACCACTACCATTATCTTACCTCATAATACTCCAGCCCTGAAAAACTGATAGGGACAAGAATGCACGTGAGAATAACGCCAACACCTATAATACCAAGTACCACAACCCAACAACATTTGGAACTATCTGTGGCCATGATTTCTGTTATTCAATGCTGAAAATATATCTGTCAATAAATCTGAAAAAAAATAAAATAATAATAATAAAATAAAGCAATCAGTGAGATGGGTTGATTATTTTGTTAAAAGAGGATTTCTAAATATACACAACACTTTTAAAAATTATGATATTAGAACTTGTATCTAAAGTAAGCTGATCAGCCACTTTTCTTAAAATCCTAATTTATAAAGTTTTCAGCAAAGTTTCAAAGTGTCCAGGCACATTTTTTTTAAAAAGATTTACATTGTGGGAACACGAACCAGTAGAAAGGAGTTTTACAAAAGAAAAAAAGTTTCTCTTGTAGCCTACTTGTTGTATTGATGCTCATAGTAAGAGTACACAACTACAACAATAACATTCTAATTAAAAAGTTACCAAGTGAGCAGTGAGACACAAGTTTGTGATCAAAATTGGTATAAAAGTAAAAGTATAAATATTTCGAAATAACCTTACTTTGAAAACTGTTAGTTATAGCTAATTGATACCCGTCCACTAACAAGGGTCCACCTCCAGGTCTACTGTTCCTGTCCTAGATCGACTCTAATTTACTCTAATAATATACTCTAAAAATGGAAGCTGAGTCAAGACTCCAAAAGAAGCTTCAGCACTTAACTACATCCATAGACTAATGTCACTTGGATTCCAATGCATTCAAACGCATAAAGACCCTGCTTTGAGTTAATTGTATAAAGCAAACTTAAAAGTAAACATAATAACCACAGCATAGACCCTTAGCCTTGGGTTGGATTATAAACATAAACATACCTGTTTCACTCATGAAAAACAATCATTCAACCTAGAGACCAGCCCATTTCTAATTTCCGGTGGGTTGCGAAAGAGCAAGCTCCGGCCTCCGGGAGCCAGGAGTACGCAATGACGTTATTTGGTACGTCTATGGGAGTACGCACCAGTTCAAAACTCTACTTTCGCTTTTCGCTTTAAGGCTTGGATAAAATAAAGCGAGGGTAGTGTTAGTTAACAGTAACAGGTGACGAAAGCACTTTAAATATTAGGTAAGCAAAATTGAAAGGGATATCTCCCTGACTGCCTGACTATTTAGTTCATGTGAAAGAAATCTGCTTGGTTTGTCGGTAAATGTATATTTTAGCTCTATTTATTATTTTTATCGTAATCGTTCATTAATTTTAATCGCTTTAATGTTATTTTACTCATATTTCAATTCGGGTTTTTTGGGTTGTTTTTTTTAAGTTGTAGTTTCAGATCAGATATGTGTGGATTGCCACACATATCTGATCTGAAACTA
>JARFNW010111634.1:0-12717 GCA_031763155.1 Dirona albolineata
ACCTTGCCCTGTGTCAGCTTAGTCTGGATCCTCATTCTAAGCCTGCCTAATATGGTTGAACCTGTTTAATATAGCCTGAGAAATCCTTAGGCCGCACAAGCCCCTCCGCCGCGGCAAGATGAGGCACAATTGGAGGAGGTCGTTACTTTCACATCTGTAAATTATGGTGTCGCATGAAGAATCTAGATATAAAACTAAAGCATCCGGTAAAGGTTATTTCTATTTTAGAAAACCCAAATTGTCTATCTTCTGATTCTTTGAGTCAACCCGCTATTCCATCAAGTCAGTGGGGACGAGTAAAACAAGCAAGAGCTGTCAATGAAACGAAACAATCTCAATGGGCCCAAAAATGGACTACATAATCTGAAATGGTCAAAGAGTGACGGCCAGCAGCCTTTGTTTTCATTGGATGGCGATCCGAAGGGTAATACCGGGCGCAACAAAAACTGAATAACGGACAGAATTGGCAGTACTGTCAATTTTAGTTACGGGCGGAAAGGGTTAAGCCCATTTAATGACCCGAAACTCTTGTCCGTTACAGGCTTGTAATAAAACATTAATTAGTTAATTAATTTGTTTATCTATTTTTTTATTTATGTATTATTAAGTTTCTTGATCCATAGATTTTCCAGCTCTGTATCAGGCCATGTGTACTGGTGGGACAAAGACGTGCACTTCACCTGGATACCTTTTGCCTGGGTCTGCGCATCGATGCCTTCTGCCTTGTACACTGTCCTCGGCCAGACACTGTGCTGGTCCCTACACTGTTTAATTACGGTACTATAGGGAATGATAACAAACAAACAAACAAGTTTATAAGCTGAAATTAGCTTTGATTGCGGATACTGCAATGTTGGCATCATGTGTATATTATGGTGTATTTGATCTTTTCCATTCTTCTTTTAACAAAGTGCACAGACGGATGGGGGCCGATTAAACATGAAAGTAAAACATGACAAGAGGAGGGAAGTACAATGGGTATAATAATATAGTTAGATTGTCTTTTAAAAAAAAGAAAAAGCAGAGGAGAAAACAAGCTCAAAGATATAGACAGGTTGGTTTGTTTTTTTGGTACAAAGCATGAATCTGGAACTTAAATTAAATAATTTTTACAAATTATTTTTTCAGAGTGGATAAAGATTACTATACAGCCTGGATTGCTAGAGTGGATGATATGTGCACTCGCAACATGACACAGCCCTTGCTGAAACGCAAAGCAGAGAGCAATTTGCTTCAAGTTAACTTTAGTGCTGAGGTGGGTTGTGTATTGTCAATGTGCGTGTTTTAATGATATTTAGTGAAATTTACCATACCATCTCCAAATGTTTTGAGCATATTTGTTAAAAACAGAGTAATTGGGGATGATGTAACTAATCGTCCATCAGCTTGTTTAGCTCCTCTTATCTTTGGTCTTGCTGATGTTTTCAGATTAATTTTTTTTCGTTTACCGTTGACTTGATATCTTATTCCTGAGACTGTCATCAGGTTGTCAATTAAAATAAAATAGTCTTGATACAAAAAAAAAACGTGTTCGATTCCAAATCTCCTCTTCCTCAGCTGGTGGCCATCCTGCGGGAGGTGAAGTACTTGGATATAAGGGGCAAAGAGGACGTGCCACAAAAGCCACACAACGTCTTTGAGAGACGCGACCAGATTTTCCACTACTACTCTAACCTGATGGTGATTGCCGAGCTCTACAACGCGCTCATCACCGACACCCTGCCTGTGGAGAAGCCTCTGATTTCATTTGGATTGGCGCAGATAGACAAACAGCTACAGCCTGCCCTGAAAACGTACACGTGGGAACGGAAAGGTGGGGAAATGGATGAACCGAGGGGGTTACCATAGTATATCTAACAACAGATCTAGAGTGAGGGAATATTGTGTCGTCTCCTTCTAACAGTCGTGTTGTCTTGATCTCCTAAGGTAGGGGAAAGGATGAACCAAAGAGATTACCATAATATGTATGTCTAACAACAGATCTGATGGAGTGAGGGACATGGTGTCGTCTCCTTCTAACAGTCGTGCTGTGTCAATCTCCTAAGGTAGGGGAAAGGATGAACCAAAGAGATTACCATAGCATATCTAACAACAGATCTGGAGTGAGGGACATGGTGTCGTCTCCTTCTAACAGTCGTGCTGTGTCGATCTCCTAAGGTAGGGGAAAGGATGAACCAAAGTGATTACCATGGTATATCTGTAAACAGACCTGGATTGAAGGGACATGGTGTTGTCTCCTTCTGACAGTCGAGTTGTCAATTGTCAAAACTTAAATCTGGCTGCTTTTAACAATTTTGTCATTCTCTTTTTTCTTCTGACCTTAGCCCCTTCATATTTTACGTCAGTAAAAAAAACTTTAGCTGGTAACGACGTCAGATCTTGTAGTCTCTGCCTTTTTCTTTATCTGGAATGTGAATACCTGCCAGTCATCGTGGTTGCTGGCGATTTGCTTCAGTGTCTCCAGGTCTGGAGTAATTTTTTTGATAGACCATATTATATCCAATTTTTCAGGAGAGTCAAAATAACATATTTTTCTTCTCTCATGTACTAACCATTTTTGATATTTTATTCTGGCGTTTTTGACATTATATACCAAGGTCATTGTATTCACCAGATCTAGATCACCCAATGCGCCATGTTTTTAACTACAAGGCGTTACTCACAACTCAATTTCGCCAAAATCTGGATATATATAGGGCCTTTTTGATAAAAATTCCAGAGGTGTTCTTTGGACGTTAATTCATAAAATGCTGTTTCCATAATTTATTTTTAGGCCGTTATTTGGAGTGTTTGGGAGAGTTGTAGCTGATCTTCCCCCAATATTTTCCATCTACGTGTTTAAAACAAAATCTCACAGCCTTATTGTACCAGTATACATAAAACATAGACCCCTTCTAAATATTAGTTTATCGAGTTCCGTTTATACCGCACGCAATAAGCAGTGTAGGGGCCAGCCATATGTCAAGCTCTGAAGAGTGCACATGTCAAATGGAAGTAAATCCAAATGTCAATGAGGACGTAAACCATTCATCGCCTAACACATGGCTAGAAAGACTCTGCATCAGGAATTAAAGATGAGCAGGTGATGAGCCCGCTGCGTCTGAATGTTATATGATTGAAAAATCATCATCTAGCTTTCTTTTTTTTGTAATAGATATATTTATGTAAATGACCCAATCAGATCTATGGGACTACATCTTGGAGTCTCTACAACTTGTGCGGGACCTCCAAAGCTGCGTACAACAGACGAAGGACAATGTGCTGAAGATTGAGAACATGCTCAGCCAGTGGACCGTAAATTCACTCTTTGAACGCAAGGAAAAGCAGGACAACCTGCTGTGCTTGACAGACAGGGTAGCCGTGGTCAAGAAACGCCACCAGGAAATATTGGCCGCTGGGATAGAGATTCACGAGTTGAAAGCGGTAAAGTCTGGTGCTAGCTAGATAGTTACTTTGATTTTTTGAAAGCTTACACTTACGAGACATCTGTGACCAAGTGGTTCGGTTAGGCTACTTGACAAGATTGAGAGGTTGCGAGTTTGAAGCTATTGTTGTTGAGTCCTTGGGAAAGACTCTTTTTACACATTTTTACTCACTCTACTCATGTGTGAATGAGTACCCAGCTACAGGCAGAGAAGGATATCGTCAATGTGTTAGTATAATGAGTCTAACAAGCTACTCTACTGTATGCTCCTCCAGGGAGTTGAGAAGGATATTGAACGATATGGCCTGCTAGGGGATAAATGATGTAAAGTCTGTAAGCCTGTTCATGCACGGGAATGCAGACTTTAAACCCATCTTTATCTTTATGTAAGACATTCACGGCAGATGGAAGGCAACCTATAGTTATTACTCATTGATTGATTTATTCATTAATTATTTTTTTGATTTATTTTTTTTGAATATTCTTTTCACTCATTAAATTTGTAAAAGTCTTGTCAATTTTGTCATCTTTTGTAACTGAGTGGGTGGGGGGGTTGGGGGGGGGGGGATGACCAAAATATGAGAAACACGGATCTGCGTGGCACTCAAAATTTCTGGTGGCTGTATCAGAGCTTTAGGTTTTAGACACAGTTGACTTGAATTTCTTTTCCAATGGAGAGATCCCAGCTTTGTTTGTTTACAGCCATGCCTGATGGTCTTCCCACAATTCCATAAGGATTTTGGTATTTCGGTAGAGGAGTCACTGACACTGAAGGGTACCATACGTTGATGATAAAAGCAGTATAGGACTTGCCATTAATTTGTGTATGGATGCCATTTGCACCATTTTGGACTGAGCATTGGGCATTTTTTTTCAATCGCGGTCTATCCTTTATTATTGATGTTAGATATGTGTCAGGTCATATACCTTCTTTTTTTTTTATTAACTGCTTTTCTTAGTTATGATTTTATATCTCTATTTTTCTCTCCATAAAAAAACAAAACAAAAGGAAAATCGGGAGTTGTTTCATGCTGAAGCGGATTCCCCAGCTTGGAAGGCCTATATAGAGTATTTGGACAATAAAGTCACGGATGGTTTCAGTGCCATTATATGTAAGTTTTTTTTTGGGGGGGGGGGGGGGGGGGGTTAAATAAAAAAGGGTTAAGAGGCAATATAATTGAATGCATTCAACTTTGGAACTTTTACAAATTATAACACAGAAAAATATTAAAATATTTACCTGGACTTGGTGGGGTTGGCTTACGTGCTTCAATGATCCGCGGAGCTATCTATGCCTGTGAGAGTTTTCATTCTCTGGACAAGTACACTCATTGTGGTGAACAGAAATAGATAGGGCGAGTGAAGTTTCATCTCGCCCCAGCAACACAAACTGATCTCAACAAAACTCACAAACATGATGAACGTGATCTACACATGACTGCCGAATTTACCACTGCGGCTATACTATCATCATTCCAATGTCTTTTGTTATGCACCTTACCACCATCCCTTTCCCTCTCATGTTGTTAAAGTTAAAAGCCTAGTATGGCGGTTTCTTGCCACTGTTTTTTAGTCTTTGGTTGAACCTTTGTTGAGTACAGATGTATTCGTTGAACCGCTTGTAAAATATTATATTTGCATTGCATCCATTAAACTTTGAATCTTAAATTATTGAAAACTAAAAGCTGTTTGACGTGGATGACTTCACACACATGTTGGACAGACCATGGGACGGATCAGCGACAATGATTGATCTCTTAGTACTACAATTGGGAGGTTTGCGATTTTGGCAATAATAACAGACTGTCGTGATAAAACCTAAAACTATTCCTGAAAAAAAACCCAGAATTAATTCTATGTAAAAGTAAAGTCATTAAGGAATAGCAACTCCCGCCACTTAATCGCAAGTCTTTCTCCGCTTAATCACAACTTGACAAGAGCCAATTTGTTTTAAAATTCAACTAAAAACTTCCACCCGACTCAAATTTTAAAACTTATCGTCTTTCATAAGAATAAAAAAGCACATTACCGCCATGCGTTCAACACAAACAATGCAGGGGCAACGCTTGAACGCTCTCTCATTTTAGTGTAGAGCGATAACAAGTGACCACAGACTGGTGTCTATCTTGACCAGGACAATCAATTTCGTCAATTCTATTTAATCGCATCTTCAGATAATCGTAACAATTACTTAATCCCCAAGTGGATTGTAATAATGATGATAATAGTAATGATAGTAATACTAATAATAATGATGATGATAATAATAATAATAATAATAATAATAATAATAATTTTAATAATGATGATAATAGTAATGATAGTAATAATAATAATAATAATAATAATGATGATGATGATGATGATGATGATGATGATGATGATGATAATGATAATAATAATAATAATAATAATAATAATAATAATAATAATAATAATAATAATAATAATAAACAAACAAAACGTGAAATATAGAAACAAAAAAAACTAACCTTCTTTTGTGAAAGCTTTTGAAGTATGATTTGTTTTTTATTTTCAAGGTCTCCCAGAGACAAAACATATGGCTGTTTTTTTCGAAAAAATGTTCTGCTTAGATGTTTGGTTGAATCATCTTGAATAGGTTGAGCCATAGGATTCTCATTTGTCACTCCATATGCCTTCAGGCCAGAGAAGGAGAAGCCTAAATAAAAATATATTCTTTTCTGGCACCAGAATTTTTTATCTATTCTGTTAGCTGTATTGATGTCGATCCAATTTTCATTTCCCTCACTGTTTCTGTAAGAATATGATATGAAATTTCCTTTCTCTGAGAGGATACCATTCAAGACCTTCAAAACATTACGTATTTCAGGCTTATGCCATTTCTCATGGTGTTCACTGTCGGCCATCAAATTATCCAGGTCTTTTTGGTATACAATGTCCTGCATGGGTAGACCATTTCCAAGAAAAAACAACGTAGTTGCTCTGCTTGCGATCCTTTGCACATTTCTCTTTGCCTTAAAAAACTCTTTCCATTTTTTTAGTACAGTACCAAGATCTTGAGAGGGTGCCAAAGACAGACTTTCAAGTCTCTCTTCAGTTGGGAAGTTGTATAAAGCAAAATACATGAAGACTTCCAGACACCCATGTTCATGGTTTGTCGGAATTGAAAGAGTATATAATTCTTTGCTCCACTGAATCAAGTCCTCAAATTTGAGATTATGTGGCACTTTACCTGCAATCAGCAAGACAGTGACTATGTCTAAAAGAGAATTGAGATCACCTACTGCTGAATGTTTGCTCGTTACATTTTCAAGCATCAACTGATAACAATCATTTAAAACATTGAAATCACCGTCGTGTTTGAGCTGCAATGTATTGGAGAGAGAACTGGATCCCTTTGAAAAAATAATCCTCCACCTGTATTTGCATTTGTCTTCCTCACTAAGGTCAGGAGGTACTTCTTCACAACTTTCACCAAAATACTCATTTACAGTCGCACGAAGAGTTAATAGTTTAATTTTGTTGGTATCACGAGTAGAGCTAATAGGATTTGCCTCAATTTCCACTTTCATTTGCAAAAACTCCCCATCTAGCCTACTTATTGTTTTCTTACAGCAATTCCACAGCGTCTTTAGATAGTCATGTTCTTCTTTATGAAGAAATGTAAGATATTTGTTTGTGTATTTTTCATCAAGAAGAAAATTACGAATCACATCTTTTGATTTGAAGCATTTACATTTTTTGAGTGCACTCAGCAACACAACAATTGATTGCAATTCCCCGAAATAGCCAGCAAGGTTGACTTCTTCACCTCCTGTCAACGCTTCTTCATCACTGACCAATTGCTCTTTCCTAAAGGCGTCAGTGCATTTTTGACAAAGTGCAATTAAATCTCTTAACACATCATGGGTCAATTCATCCTCAACATTAATGCTTTCTGACTTAACCTTGTTAACCAGCTGAGCTTTGAATACTTGTGCATAAGTGTCCCATATGTATGAATTTGATGGCAACATACCTGTGGCTATTTTTGCATACTCTTCCGCCTTTTTGTAGTTTTTGCAAGTGCTAACAATATAGAACCTTGCAATTTGTTGTGCAGTGAATGGGGCGTCATCCAAACCAAAGAGCGTCTCCATTATTTCTACAGCTTTTTCCGGCCCTTCATTCCCTTTTATGTGCAAAATAAGAGGTGAAAATGTCTCTTTCCTGCCATCTTCTTTGTATGCACGCTTTCTCACCATATTTGAAATTATGTTTTCTAATTTAGCAAAATCATTTCCTGTTTCATTAAATATCTTTGAAGTGAGCAGGCTTGACATTATGTCACCAACAGTTTCGTGAGTTTTTGAAATGACACATTCTAGTACATTTCCCGCTATGATTTTGTTGAACATACGAATAGTTTTTCTCTCACTGACATTTGCAGACATATTTAACAAGACCTTGAAACTTTTGCTTACCCTGGCTTCCCAGCTGACTTTGCGATTCCCATCAGATGCCACAAACTCTGTATCAGGCTCAACCATACAATCAAAACATGACACAGGAATGCATTTGAAGTCGATATCAAAATTGTTGATCAGTGAAATAAATTTCAGGATTGTTAGTTCATTCTCGTCAGTTATCTTGTGAAAAAACTCCTTTACAGTATTTTGAATGTATGACCTGTCAAAATTTTCTTTCATTATATTGAATGAAATTAAAAATTTAAGATCTTCATGTTGACCTTTAAGTTCAAGGTCTTTGTACGTCTTTTTGAACAATGAAAGATCTTGCTTCCCCAGTTTCTGCTCCAGTTTTACCATTAACTGTTTTCGTTTATGGATTGCAACAGACACTGTACGATAGCATATGAGCAACACACAAAATACATCAGAAATGCACACATGACGTAATTTCGTCTGCAAGTTTACTTTGAATTGAAACAACTTGTCTTCATCTGCAGTGTCTAGAAGAACAAGAATAGGCTTTGGTGATTTATCTTCTTTGAAGAAGAAAATCTCTGTTAGTTGATCAATAGTCTGATTTGTTATTTCTTTCACCCAACAACATCTATATTTACCTCTTAAAGACCAGAGAATTTGCTTTGCAGAAGTGCTGCCACCTGCTCCTGGTTGGTGAAACAAATAGACCTCCACGACTTTCATTTCCTCTTCTTTCTCTCTCCCTTCAAGAGCATTGCTGACTAGATTATACAATTCATCATGGATTTTCCTTTGACAAACTTGACTATAAAAAAAATTCAACCACTGAACCTGACCGCCGCGATAAAAATTCTCTTCTGCTTGCTTTTGCTTCTCTTTAATGGTTTCATCATCATCTTCAAGATCAATTGGGTCAAGGGTAGAAACCACTTCAATGTCACTCCATTCATTTATTGTTTTATTTTGAACTTTGACAACATTACCACTGGAATGTGGTATTTGACACTCATGTGTCTCCTCTTGACCGCACCACAAGGCAATGACATTGTTTATCTGTTCCCATGGCAAACCAATGATGCATCGATCTCTCAAATCTGTTTGGTCAATTTTCTCTCTCATCTTAAAGCTTTGCTGCCAGTGATCAGCCATAGCCTGCTTCTCAGACAGCAAGATCCATTGATCAGGAAGTTCACTCAGAACACCATCACACGCCCCAAGCAAGGCCTTATAATCTGATGAAAAAAGGCAGATAATAATTAAAACTCTATCTTTAGAGCACTGTTCCAGATAGTGCCTGAAGGCTGCAAGGAAAGCTTGGCTTCTTTTTTTGTTCCACTGAACTGCTTCCATTGCCTCCATTCGTCCGTAGCCATTACAAAACACCCAGTTCAGAAATTTGCTTTCAACTAGCTCATTTTGAAAACTTTTAATTTCCTTTCTATCTTTTTGCCTTTCGTCAAAGTCATTCAAAGTGACCACTTTCACCACTTGGTCTTGCTCTTCATCCAGAGCATGATAGATGCCACCAGTATCGCCACTAGGGTTGAAATCAAACACCACCTCTGGCCTGAGGCGTTTAATGAATTTCAGACTGTTGGGGTCAACGGACGATGTCATAAGTGGACTCAAAATGAGGAATGTATATAATTCATCGTCCATTTTGTCCAATCCGCCAGTTAAATGATTACGCAGCTGCATGATTAAATTGGGACTCCCTTGTTTTGAGTTATTAGCTTCATCAAACTTACGCTGCTCAATTGTCGATGCAGATATTCTTGAACTACTGCATGTGTCATTGGATGTCATCCGCTGTGGTTTCCCAGTTTCAGAAAATTTGAAGACAGGATCTGCGCCTCTCCACGTCTTTGGGGGATGAGGTATACTCTTAGAGTTGATTTTAATATATTCATCCACTTTCAAAAAACTTTGAGGTACCACGTCAAATTCAATTACATGCAACGATCCATTTTCTTCCCCAACAACAGGAACAAACTTCACATTTTTTAAAGATGTGTTAATAATGTCTTGCTGATTAAGAAAAAACATGGATGGAAGGTAATGATTCAAATCCTTGGAAGACAGGTGAAGCCCAATCACTTGCCCTTTTCTTAGGCCTCCAGACTCATCAGGTGAAATGCCAAAATAGATTGTGCCGTTTTGCATTTCGTTAATGCAGGCTGCTGCAAAACAGGCACACTCTTTTAGGATATAATTTTTCAAATCTTCTTCAGACTTAGATTCAGGTGAATGGAAATTTCTAATTGGGATTGTCTTTTTGGTTCTTGTTTGTACAGTCACGTCCACAAGCCTTGTTCTATAATAACCATCTGTAGATTTTACTTCTGAGTCAAACTGACGAAAATTTTGATATTGATCTTGAGTTCTTCTAGATTCTTGAAGCTGTTTGTATTTTTCGACGAACAAGTTTATTACCCTTCGATGGCCCATTTTAGAGGACGGCATTGATTGTCTCAACTCGTCTTCACTCAAGGTAAGCAAAGTTTTCCCATTTATTTCTTCACTTTCTAATTCTTCTAATGGCCCAGTTGAAAGTTGTTCCCTTTCAAACAATTTCATTAAGAATCTTTTTAGCTCTGGCGGAGTCAGACTTTTAATATCTACAGTCATATCTGAAAAAACAAAAGGATATATATCATTCAGAAATTGCCAAAAGGAATCTACAACTTCAATTAGTCACGGAAATGATTTTAAAAACAATATCAATACATAGTGTCACCCTAAGGGCCTGGTCAGCGGGAGATTCTATTTTGGTGAAGTATATATTATGTATGGTGGTATTGTCGGATATTCGTTTGTTCATTGAGTCCTATTTATACTATACCGCAATAAGCAGTAAGGGGCCAGCCATATGTCAAGCTTTGATGGGTGCACATGACAAATAGAAGTAAATTCAAACATCAATGAGGACTTACACCACTCATCACCTAACATATGACTTCAAAGACTTTGCATCAGGAATTAAAATTAAAGACGAGCAGGTGATGAGCCCACTGCGTTCAAATACCTTTACCAGTAAATTGGACAACAATGTACCATGAAGTCCATACACATTGCTGTTACTCTAGTGCTTACTATTCAGTTATAGAACTGAGAGCTCCCACCTGGGCAACGTAACAAATTTACCATCAATTATTTATTGATATTGTAATAACTGCTGCCATTTGCTTTTGAAATACTACTCTATTCTATTTCATCTATTTCAGTTCCTTTGGCCACCACCAAGCTAAACAGTACCAAGTCAATAACGGTTTAGACAATCCTGGAGTACCTGATAAGGACAAAATGTGGGGCTACATTCTTACACGGCAGTCGGTCACAAAGGTACGGGTCAAAATGATATCTGTATTAATATTATTTATCTACATTGGATCACCAGCCGGGGAGTTGAGCATTTGAACAACACTGCATGTTTTCTTGATCATGACCAAGAAAGGTATTTTGACAAAGTAGGCTGATTCCAGTTTGTCTAAATTCCCTGAGCTATAGACTTTCCAGCTCAGTGTTCTGCCACGCATGATGATCAGGGCATTGGTGTGTTTGCATGCTGGTGCCTTGTGGCTGAGACTGAGAGCTGTTCAAGGTCAGGCATAGAGTTGGCCCCTTCAATCCCTTCAATGCTTTTGAGGATAAAGGAATGAGGATGACAAAACAAAACTAGAAACATGATGCATGTATTGGAATAAAAAACCAAGTCTAAATGTACCCTGGCGTCAGGTTAACTAAAAAATGTTGAAAACTGTTTAGATGGTGGCATGATTCAGACATAGTGAGTTGGTTTGCTGTTCCCGGAAAGGTGGTGTTGCTGTGGCGGCATGGGTTCAATTCCTCTGGTCGATGAAAATCTTTTTTCTATTCTTGTTCTCACTGGCACTGTAACATTCACATCATTACATCTTTTAGACTTTGAGTTTTTATCACTTCCCTTATAATTTATTGAAAAAGACATTGGTTGTAAGGAGAGATTTTGTTTGGAAAATGTGAAGTCGTTTTGATGCAAGTTTCAATACATTATTAACGTTTTCTTACTGGTATGTAACTTTTTTTCAGTTGAACAAACTTGTGGTTGACAGTTTGATCCAAAATGGTGTGTACGCCATTGGCTGCTCGGTGAGTCTTTGCAGCATGTTTATTTTAAAATGTGTTGGTGTTATATAAAATGAGTTGGTGTTATATAAAGTGTGTTGGTGTTATATAAAATGTGTTGGTGTTATATAAAATGTGTTGGTGTTATATAAAATGAGTTGATAAAAAGGTTTATATATGATGGATTTTTTTTGTTAAAATTTTTTTCTTTCTGTGGCATCCATCTTCGACGGCTGACTTTTTGAGACTACTTTTTTTTTTCTATGTACCTACATATGTATAAAGAAGAAGAAAAGTCCTTTTGAGCCATGAGGCCCATAGAGCCGGTGCTAGTCCCGGTTTCCCGTAGCATGAAGTGGACAGAGTGACAATACGTCACCCTTCTTGATAGGACGCTGGTCTCTCGCAGATTACTTCCCCCGCTACTGTAAGCTGGTACCCATTTCTAAACCTGGGTCGAGTGAGGCAATTGGAGTAAAGTGTCTTGCCCAAGAAAAACAACAAAGTGACAGGGATAGGATTTGAACCCACGACTTTTGCCATGAGAGTCAGCTGGTATAACCACTAGGCCACCTCGCCTCCCCTCTATGAACGTACATATATATATATATATATATAGATGTATAGCACGGCGTCACTTTTGTGATATCTTAGTTTGTTGACGATGAGTCATTCGCTGCGCGTGTGTGGTCTGCTACCGTTCCAACCGCAATCGAGCCGACAGCCAGCCAGCGATTGTCACCGCGATTTTCCGGTTTTACACAGTCAATTCATTGCCCG
>JARFNW010111745.1:0-12714 GCA_031763155.1 Dirona albolineata
AGACTTTTTAAAGTCTTAAATCCCCATCCCCATTTTCAAGACTTTTTCCAGACTTTAAGACTTGCGTACGGACCCTGGTTGTAGTTTTATTTTGTTTGGTGTTTTTTAGGTTTGTTTGTCTGTGTAATTTAACTCTGGTTGTATTGGGTTTTTGGGTTTTTTTTTCATATTTAAGAATCATAGTTCACATTTGCATCTAAACTTCCCAGTACTTGGACAAACGCTGCTCACAACCGAGGGGACCTCCGGATTAAACTCCGTCTCCGATATGACGAGGCATGCAGGACACAAGCGCCGATGAGGGTGCCAACCCAAGCACAGGTTTGATCACACTCTGACGACCCTCACTTTCCATTCTCATTTATATAATATTAACTTGTTCCTGCACAGCATTACTTCCCCACCTACATCTGTTTACAACCAGCGCCAAATGACAATTGTTCCTTCATCATTTACATTTCAGTAGGCCATCCCTTCCAAATCAGTGAATCGTGAATGCATTAGGTGTTCACACAGTGTTTAAAGGAGGTGATGGGGGTTGGGGGGGGGGTCGTAGTTTCTTGAAGGTTTCCGTAAAACTTGTCTTTTCAATAACTGAGCTCCTCACATACAGACAATGTTATTTCTTTTCTTTTTTTCCATGAAAAGGGGAAATGGTTTAGGGTTCCAGACCTCTGTGGCATGAAAAAAGGGATCCGCAAGTTTTAAAAAAAAAGGTTGGGAACCATTGATGTGGACTCAATGGGCTGGCTGTAATATTTCAACTCTATCCATCCAGACATGGAGCTTTGCAGGAAGAAGGGTTTTGAATAGCTAACAAAACAAAAAAACAAAAAAATGAAATGGTCACCAATATTATCATAGGGTATTTGTTTATTGTAAATGTTTAAATATGCATGTATAATAAATTCAAGACCATCGTCACAAAAACAATACAAGACTGGAAAATGCAAAAGCACAGTCATCAATAAATGTACTTGATCCGTGTACACCTCAGCATTTAATTAATATTCAACATGATATACATATAAATATATAATGTAAAATTATTACTTAGGTTATCTCTCCAACCCACCCCCCCCCCCCCACCATATGTGGAAGAGACGTATTTCTATCCTTTTGTCCTTTTCACAAAACCTATTTAATTTGTGGGATATTATTTTTGTCAAACTTCTTTGCCAACTTTTAAGCACATTTCAAAATGCTTTTTTAGTCGTATAAAATTTCAATTTGATATTTCCCCCACACTTTTCTGATGCTAGAAACAGTTTGACCAATTGTTTTATCACAAGCAAACAATTTGCAGTCAGCAATTCATAATTAACAGTCAGGAGTTAAAACTAGAAATATCAGCAAATGCCGATGCTAAAGTATCAGCCATCCTCATCTATTGCCTTCACAAATAATGATTTTTAACACCATGATATATATCACCTTGATATATATCGCCTTACACCGAAAGGTCCAAAAGGTAAATTGATCAAGAAAGAAAGAAAGATGTATATCACTCAATATCCCATCAAAATTCATGAGTGACTGAATAAGGGAAATGTTTTAAATAATATGTTAGCCCAGCTGGACAATGAATATGTGCAATTACGTAATATGCATTATTTTGAAGGCAGCGTAATAAACAGTGATGACAATTTTATTTCTGCTTTATCTTGTTGATGCTGTTTTTAAATGTTTATAATAAAGGGAATGTTTTGGTTTTTTGGGGGTTTTTCTTTTTTTTCCCCCTTCATTAAAGGGGTGTGGGGGTGGTGTTAAGTACATCATACCTTATATTGACATAGTCCCTTACATCGACATAGTCCACAAAAAAATTTGCTGATTAATTTTTACATTATAATACAGTAAATCAGAGATTCTCTTGCTATAGTATATTGACACATCAAAATAACACAATACTTTTCTGAACAAAATTAGATCAAAGTGAAAACAAATAATACAAAGCATCAGCTTAAGCGTCTATAATCATTCGTCAAGTATCAAAGTATACAATTTAAAATATAGGAAAAACATTTTGGGAAAAATCTGGGTAAAATTGATTAGTGGGTAGTCAACGCAGTAAATTGAAAACAAATCAGAATAACAGCTGATCCCTTTATTGTTCTAGTCTCTTGAACATAGAATTTTCTGCTCTTTTTTGTAGGGATCCGCTTTTGGATGTCAGTGCCTTGAGTGTCGTTCCAGACTGAACGTCCAACAGTATTGGAAATTTCAATCAGAGGCATTGGATAACCAAAACAAAACAAAATGAGAAAACAACATAAATCAAAAACATATTGACCAGTACACATTTGTGGCCAGCTTGGCCATCCCCTCTAAATCAGTCCCGTTTCCATCAATTTCCAAAGAGAGCTTAAAATGTACCATGTTTATTTGATACTCATGGTAGAAAGCTTAGAAAGTTTTGCATTTCAAAAGGGAAGGTGCCAATTTCCTTTGATCTTGTTCACTACCCATGACACGCTGTGAAGACTATAATTATATTTTTAATTTGGACCATAACAAATGTACCCAATATCCAAATAATGTTTGTATTTACACGGTTTACACGGTTCCTAGTCCGGGCAGCAAATTGACAAATTAAAAAAACATTGATTACGCAGGAACTCTACATGCTCAGGGGATTACTAGAGAAGCAAATTAAATGCATAGTTGATATATAATGTGTGTCAATTTTATGTCTTTCTTAGATACAAAAATACAAAATACATATCAATCTATCGTTATTGATCCACAAATATAAGTTGATGAAAGGCAGCTGTTTCCCCCAGTGGAATGACAGATCGAAAGCACTTAATTACAATATAAACATGACGTGGGCAATTGAAAGTCACAAAAGATTAGCATAGAGTTAATGTGCTAATTCCTGCACCCCTTCTATCTCAATATCCCCTTATCATTTATATTTCTTCAAAGGGTAAGGAAATACAAAGGGTTAAGGAACTAACAAATTTACTGTAGATACTAAAATGCTATATATTCACAATGATAAATCTTAACAATAGCAATGCATAAATAATAAGTTATACTCCTGGATAAAATACTTTTGAAAAAATTTTAAATGAACATACAATCAACTATTTAATCAAATTTTGCTGTAAACTGAAAAAAAAAGATATTCACCAACAAACTCTCTGATATGTCAATTGCAACATACATAATTTGAATTTATATCAAACTTCAAGACATTACAACATTCTCTAACAGTATAGGTGGTAGGCTATGGAATGTGAAGTACAAATATTCAGAACAATGCAGTACATAAATGCATAATGTACCATTTGATACCAGCGTGTAATGAGCACATCTCAAGATAGTATGAGAACCACTGGTCGAGGCTTATCACATAAAATAGGCACTTATATCTTACAACAAATATTTTGAACAATAAAATATGACTTGAATATGGTAGAAAAATACATATGTATTTTAATATATATTACAATACACAGTGGCCCTTCATGAGACAGAAAAGTTGATAACTGTAGGCTCAGTACAAAGGGTTGTGGGATGAAAACACTCAGTCAGGTTTAAGCTTTTAACATTTTTTTCAGATTTGTATTCACAATTTGCACTTTTGCCTTATTGCTTTTTACCAGCCACTTATTTCCAAAGTGATTACATAACCATTTGATTAGACTCACATCGAGAAAGTAAATTTCAAGCTTTTGTCTAAACAAAAATAAATAAATAATAATACAGTAAGGTGCTCTCACAGAAGACAACAACAGTCGGGTGCTTTTCCATGCTTTTATGCATAAATTAATGAACTTTGTTTTGCAAGAGAAAGACGAATTGTAATGATTCATTGAGCACCTAATTATATTTTTGATATAATAATATTAATATTTTAGACACATTTTTACAATATATTAAACCATATCAGGTGGTTGAACTTTTCTGTCTGTTTGTCTACGTTATACATCCACTTTAATTTTGAAATATTATTTAAATTTTTTTTGCAAAATTGTTATTAGAATACAGTGAGAAATCCTTTTGGAAGATATAAAAGAAATGCTAGAAACTTTGAAAGTTAAAGAAGAAAAAAAGTTAAACCCTCATTAAATACAGCACTTACTGGTACCAAGCGTCAATCGTAAGGCATGATACAAAAAGCACAATGAGAGAATGAAATCCTCAGACCTTCAGGGCTCATAATAATTTACTTCTTTAACATACTTCGACACTTGATCAAAGAAACAAAAAAACCAACCCCATAACACATCCATAATTAGTGGCTTAACCTAAATAAAGAACGAAAGGAGGGAGGAAGGGAGGTGATTTGGGGGGGGGGGGGGCAGAGAATGGGAAAGAAAGACCAATGGATAAGGGCCTGGACTTGTAACCAAAATATTATGGGTTTGATTATCCCTTGCCCCAAATCCATACATGACATTTGTGTAACAAGCACCTTAAATTAAACAATCACTGAATGCAAAAAAAAATCAAATATTTTGCAGAGACAACAAATTTCATTTTTCAGCATCTGATTGTTATCCACTCGTCTCTACAACTGACGCAGGTAACGATGATGAAATCAACAGATCAGTCACAATTGTATTCAGTGCGTGTTGAGGACTTTCTCATCCAATGCGAGTCAGTTTCAGAGTCCAAAATCTTTTTTCCCTTTATCTTGGTCTACCTAGGTGTTTGAGCCACACTTGTCTTTCTTTGATTCCTGCGGAAGAAAAATTGTATAAATACAATAGTTAAATTATACAACAAAGAGTAGTACATGATTTGAAATGTAACGTAAAACAATGGAGTGTTTGCAACATGTACATGCGTCTTAGCTACGAATGGACAGTTGTTTTTGCTGTATCTATTGAAGCGCAAAACAATAAAATGGATGTAATCTGGAAACAAGCTGTTTTACCACCAGCGTTATTCTAGGTGTAAATTACAAGCTTTGACACAGTAGGTAACCAACAGAGGTTCTGATGCAGAGACAACTAACTGTACTACATAATATTATACTTTTCTAGTTTTCACTTCAACGCCCTTTTCAACACTTAAAGGTCATATCAAAGGCAGCATCCCTAGTTTGCATGTCCATCTACACTCATAACCGATAGTACCAGTGTTCGAATCCAAATATATACCAAAAAAACCCCCCCAAAAAACGAACATTTAAAAAACTATGGTATATGAACAGATCCAAAGAGTAAATAACTAGATGCTACTCTACGACTAAGAATAATCAATACATGCTTTTGATGATTCAACCAATGGCCCATCCCTCCCTGCCTCTTCTGTATTAGTTGACTGTATTGACCTTTCTGAGCTTTATGTCATGCACCCAGAGCTCCCCCCCCACCCCCCCCCACCCCCCACCTCCAAGGAGGGATGTGGTGTATCATAAATGTAGGTACATTATCGTTATCATTACATACAGTATAAAATTGTGTGTTTCATTTTCAACAGAGCAGACAACTACAAGTGCAATGCATGACTGCGTCTTCCCTTCTAGCACAATATAACTATGTTACAAATCCTCACCTTAGTTCCTCTTCCCGTTCCCTCATTTCTCTCAGCTCCCTTTCAATCTTTGACTCGGCAGTTTGCTTAAACTCCTTGTAGGAGAAATTCTGACTTCCTCCGCTCGAGCCTTTCTTGGATGCCCCCTGTCCAGATGGAAGTGGAGCTGCCTTACTTTGCTGAGAAACATCTGAGGATCTTGGAGTCTCTGGTGTTTGCTGGTAAGATACCGATGACCGTTTCGTTACAAAATTTCTCTTCACTGAACCGTCCGCGGCTTGAGAGCCAGTTACTTCCATGTATTTAAACGGATTAAGCTGCTCTCCAGAATCAGAGATGATTATGCCTTGATTTTTCAAGGAGTGTTCTCTTTCTTTTTGGGCTGAGATCTCTTGTTGAAGTCGAGACACGCTCACTTTTTTCAAGGACTGTTGAGTGGGTGCTTGGTAATTAACGGGTTTGGATTGTGAGCCACTTTGTTTGTCGGCACTCTGACCTGCACCATAAGAACCGTAGTAATCATCCTTGTTTGAGATCTCCGGCATTCCTTTCATTCTTCGAAGTTCATTTTCCCTTTCCTTGGCAATTCTCATCTCCCTCTCAATGGGCGTTTCCTGCTTTTTGAAATAATCTGGCTTATCATCTTCATCGCTTCCTTCCAAGCCATCAGCAATTGGCTGAACAGCAATGGGACGTGACGGTGTTGCGGCTGTATCAGATGACCTACTTACACTATGACTAGATCCAGAATCCTGAGAGACCCGACGTTTCTGGGATACAAAGGGAGACACCTCTCTTTGCCACGTTCCTTGGCTGTTAGGAGCTGTCTGTGATGGAGAATTCAAGGAAGGTTTCTGAACATTTGACGTAACATTGAGGGGCATTGACTTGGAGGGCGGTTTGTTTGACGGAGAAGGCTGGGCATTGGTATTTTGAGTCTCCGTTTTCTTAATGTCCATTCCCTGCACCAAACTTCTGAGGCGTCTCATCTCTTCTTCCCTCTCTTCAATTTCACGGAGCTCCCTGGAAATTATACTTTCCTGATTTGGTGGGGTGGTGTTATTGTGTCTCACTGTACTTGACGGAACAGGACTTATTCTCTATGTGAAATACAAACAGGACAACAAAAATTACCAATTGATATAGCTTTCATGGATGTCAATGAATCATCTCTTTTATTACATTCAAAACTGTTGTCAAACGTCATCTTCTAAATGTTCTTACACAAACTACAAACGCTAATTTTACATTCAACATCAGAATAAATAAAGGCTGACGGTCCATTGCATGGGTCCCTCTGCACAAAAGAAACACCTTAGACAACAATACAATCATTAACCAATTCAGTTTTTGTAGTTTTAAAATCACCTCATTCATAACAACATCAACCACTCTTCAGTTACTTTAGATGAGACGAACTATAAATGTATACATTAAAAATATCAAAACGAAAGAACTGCATTGTTCAAATCGTTCACTTGAAAGTAAATCAAGTCCTTCCTTTAAGGTGCATGGAGTCAACCCATTAATTATAAAAATGACCCCCAAAAAAATTAAAACGAAGTGAAATTTGAGAAAACATAAATCAGTTCACTTACGCCTGATGGAGCAGAGAGTGTTGCTGGTTGTTGGTGAATAATGTGTGCCTCTGACTGACCATTGCCAGCTGATTGTTGTTGCTGTGATTGTAAGGATGATGATGAGGAGGAGGCTGGTACTCTTGGTGTTACCATTAACCTCTGTCGTTCTATTTCAGCCTCTTTCTCCCTCTGCAATCGGATCTCACGTTCTATGATGCTTTCATTTGGATCCGGTTCTTTGTTCTGTGGAAACATATCATAATATAGCCATTGGACATTTTGCGTCACAGAGTGTTATTTCTTTGTGTGTCCTGATTTTCTATGTGGGTTGGTGAAAGTTGAATGTCAGTACAGTTGACTATGTATAAAAGTCAACATTGCTCAAGTCAATCTCGAGTCAACTATGTTTTCTGGAACCAACACCCTTGTTTGGTAAATCTTCAAATCAGGTAAGTCAACGTTTGGCTATTCATTACAAACATCACAACATGCAGTCCACTGAATTAAATCAATTTGGGTTTCAAGGCTTTGAAAACATGCAACGAAAGTTTTGTTTCTCACAATCTTTCAAATTGTTATCTCTGCTTTTTGACATTTCTTCGCATTGTAACTTTCAAAACCCAATACTCTTATTACACTACTAACGATTTTACACACACACACACACACATACACACACATACACACACACTCACACGTACACACACACCCACACCCCACACACACACACACACACATACAAATGCACATTATGTTCATTTTAGAGTAAAATATAGAACTTAAAGTGTTGTAATGCAACGTCCTTGTTGACGAATGAGCTGTCGTGGTTACCTTGGGTCCTCATCAGGAAATATCAACGTTCAGGGCAAGAGGGACATAAAGAATAGGATACCTAAGGAAGAAAGAGATCCTCCGCCACTACCTCCCATTTTCTTACCTCGTATCTATCCTCAGTCCTCATCACACCTCCCTCCAAAGACCACACGTCCGGTGCTCTATCGGCCTCAGCTAGTTCATTGTAGGCAGGTTGGTATGACTCGCTCTCTCCATGAACCACTTCCAATGAAGACAGAACGGGCAATAAGGCTGGTGACGATAACGATGGTGTTGCTGAAGACTGGGTCGTCAATTTTGTCCTGTACTCTTTCTCTTTGCGAAGCATCTCCTCCCTGTCCCGGGCAATACGAATTTCATATTCTATAGCACTTTCATGCTGACCACCATTACCATTGACACTAGTGCCATTATTATGATTACTGTCATACATGTCCACTTTGTCATTGTTATTATTATTATTAACCACCTCCATAGCTTGTGAACTGTCCTCAGGCTGACTGTTATTATTACCAGTGTCCAGCCTCACGTCCCTACCTCTGCAGGCCGCGGGGAGTTTGACTTCCCACTTGGGAGCAGCTTTCTTTTTGGTTGAAAGAGAATTATCGTCTTCTGGCAATTTAAGATTTGATGAGAAAATTGATTCCCACTGTTCCTTGGTGGTTGACAGGTTGGCGATGGATTCTCTGTCTACTGACTCAGTAGTGTCCCCTTCCTTGACCACATTCTGGCTGTACAAGTTGATGACACCTTTGCGGTCCTCGGCCTCCTTGTCCTTCCAGCCTACTTCGGCGGGTGGTTGTTCCCGCGGGGTTAGGTATGTGTAGCCGTAGTCACTGGGGTTGGAGCTTATGTGTTTGACTTCATCTGGATAGGCAGAGTAAAGAAAACGGAACAATTTAAGTTGGGTTTTATAATAAAGTTTTTTTTAAATAATTCCCTTTATACATCCCATGGTCTATTCCGATGATAGACCGAAATAACCCAAGCGCCAGCCGCAGTGCAGCGCCGTAAAGTGGGATCAAGGTCTTGAGAAAAAATATCCCCCAGTGCTTCCACCGGGATTTGAACCCGCGACCTCTCGAACCAAAGGCGAGTGACTTAACCAGGGTGCACATGACCCTAGTTTCACAAAGAGACATGAAAGGACGGCATTCACATCATTTTATTTAACTAGGAACAAGAGGCAGACAAACGTGGGTAGGAGAATATCATTTATGACTATTCTCAAGTCTTCAAAGATTCTTACATCGTACAAAAGACATCCATTATGCAAACACGTCTGAAGTATGTGCTAGTATTCTTTTATAATAGATGTGGTACGAATAAAGAACAAACATACAACTCTGTAGTGTCATATCTACAGATAATATCGGATGATAGATGGGTTGTATAGATACAGGATAAATAAAAAGACAAACTAGAGATGTTTTGAAATATTTTGGCCACTATCCAAATATCTTATATATTATGTTACGCTTGTCACTGACAACTCCATAACATGTATATTGTGTATTGTGTACCATGTAACACACAGGGTGTTTACATACCTTAGAGACCCGCCCCCTGGCCAGCCAAACTCAGATGAAATAGAACAAAACAAATGAAATAGGTTTCCACAGTAATCATTTCTAATCTCAAATCCACAACAAATATTGAAATAAATGTATGAAATGTTGGATTTGAGATTACAAATGATTACTGTTGAAACCTATTCCATTTGTTATGTTCTGTCGATTCTGAGATTAGCTGGCCCAAAAAAGGGGGGGGGGGCTAAGCCATTTATAACACAATATAAAAACATGTAAGAAGCGTGTAAGTGAAGTTATTACTTAAAGCATTTCATAGGCGGATTCGTACACAAAAAAATGAATTCATTATATATATATATATTATATCAGCATTGTATAAATCAATGTATTATAATAATATATACAATCTCACGGAAGGTCTGTAAACAGAAATCGGTCATAAGACTCAAGACATGGTCACTTACTTCAAATGCCCCTCAAACAGAAGTTTTATATCCACATTAAAATATTAATATATTGAATTTCCAGAGAGGTATTTTCAGAACAGGTGTGATTTGTCATACAACCTAGAAGCAAATAGATACATAACTCGCATCGCCGGGAAGAACTAATATAATCGAATGTCTTCTACCCTATGTGATGTGTACACTTAAATGTCGATGATGTGAAAGAGAGGGGAAGGAGAAAAGTGAACAATATCAAAAGAGAAGTCTATGCATGGGTGATTCTTGAAAATACTTGTGGCCTGGTAGTTTTTACCCGATTAGATAAATAACCAAACGGGCGTGACAAAAGAAAGGAAGTCTACGCTTCATTCATGAAAGGATAGGTTACTGTAAGCATCATGATGGTATACTACTTTACAGTCAACCCTCGTGACACCGAACCTCTGGGATACTACGACACAACGACTACTAAGAGGGCGTTTGTTTGGAATGATAGGGTGTATGAAAATGCTATTAATTGTAAAGAATCAATCATGAAAGATGCTATGTAATCGTAGACGAAAATGACGAAACTTATTTCCTCTGAACAATCAATGAACCTGATTTATGAAATATGTTCATATTTCTATGTGAATAAGACATAACAGACACATTAAATGATTGCATTATAGAGTGTGTGGACTGTTCCATTCTTAGGAGATCGTCGACACTAGGAGTGGCATAGAGTGTCATAATGTGTCATAGAGTGTCATAATGTGTCGTAAAACTACCATGTTTCGTGAAACAGGCAGCGGTTTGTTTCGTGAACTTACTGGGAAATATAAAAATAAATAAGACAGATTACAATATCACAAGTTAGATAAATTCATACAAAAAATTTCAAAGATCCATTCATGGAAAAGGCGTGTTCAAAATAAGTTCGTGGGTGTGGGCTTTGTGTGTGTGTGTGTGTGTGTGTGTGTGTGTGTGTGTGTGTGTGTGTTTGTGTGAGAGATAGACATAGAGAGACAGAGAGCGTCTGCGTAGTATACTTGTGCATGCGTGTACGTACATATGTAACATGATATTTTCACACACACACACACACACACGCGCAGGCACATACACACACACCCACACACACATACACACACACACACACACACACACACATACACACAAAGAATGTTATCAACAATGAGAGATTTATGGATGCCAACTCTACATAGAAAACAGTACAGAGCGAACCTTACAATATATCCACCACTTGTATTGCACATACGAGATAAGACAGGAACGCATAAACCCGTTTGAGGAGTGTGAAGTGTGAAGCAATAAATGATCATATTCCCTAAAATCGACAAAAGTTTTTCTAGATATAATAATATGTATATCTTTTTATGTCAAACTTCAAACAAAAGAACGAAACGCCTACATTTACATTTAATTGTGGAATATGATATTCTTTAACTGCGGGTGGTAAAACAGGACTGCGAAGAAAGAAAAAAAGAAAGAAGAATTTATTTTTTTTAAACATGTTTGTTTTGTATTTTAAAAATAGTTCGATGAAGAGGGAAAATGGTTCCGTCTTTAATATAGACTAATACAGGGTGTCTTAAAAAGTATAACAAATTGTAACAAAGAAAATATACCACATCTAAGATATCATATTTAAGTTTTATGAAGCACAAAAGAAAAACTAAAAACCTTACAAGATTCAGCGATGCAATGTTACACACAGATTTCGACGTGGTCGCTATTTGTTACGTATAGCGTTTTGAGACGGTGCACTTACTCCTCTTGTATTTTCGGTCGCCACTTTCTTTTCTTTATCTCTTACGAATTAGATAGTATCTTAGAATGTGTGATACCACGAGCGAATGACTCAAGACATGGTTGGTTACATTTTTACTTGTTTGTAAATCTTCGTAGTGTTTGCGAGCGCGATTTGGTCTCAATAAACCATTTTACACATTTCGCCATCCGCGATTCAGTCGCTATTTTGACTAGTTTTGGTAAACCATTAATAACAGTTTAATCGCGTCATATGAAATATTGCACCAAGCACCACCTAAAAAACTTGGGATAATTGATGAATACAGGGATAAAAATTTCATAACGATATTGTTTTCACCTCTTCTTATATAAATATTAGAAATTGGCAGAAGACTTCTGAGACACCCTGTATAATATTTGTTTCGTAGTCTGATCATACAACGCAGAGCAGAAATAATAGGACGAAGGTTTGAGTTTTTACATGGAAAAAGGTAAGATGGAACCACCAGAAGCGTGATATAAACAATAAACTCCCGACATGAAAGATTGTTTCTACAAGGAATACGCCACAACTCACAACAATGCATTATCTCACGCAATGAGGTGAGCCTCTAAATCAGCAATAAGCACATCGTATTTACTTTTCTCAGATTACGTTTGCTCAACTCAGACTCATGTTCTAAACAAAATCATCCAATTTCTAAATCATATCCATGCAGTTGAATCATTTTCAAATGCTACATCACAATTATACATCTCATCCCACTAGATACCATATCCAACACTTCCTCTCATTCCAAACCATGATGGGACATTAATCCATTCCCGCGACTGACTGATAATATCATGATCTATAGTAATTACAGAGTTCCTTTCTTGCCATAAATAGAAGATTGACACGCTTTGTTAGAAGAAACAATTTAATTAATGCTCGGAAATCGGAGACCTGCCATCATGAGTTGTCATGAATAAGACGGGCACATTATTAGTATGTCTGGTAATGATGATGATGATGATGATGATGATGGTGATGGTGATGATGATGATGATGATGATGATGATGATGATGATGATGAT
>JARFNW010111856.1:0-12712 GCA_031763155.1 Dirona albolineata
GTCTCACCAACCACCCTCTCCCTTTCCATCCCTCTGGCCTTGTCTCACCAACCACCCTCTCCCTTTCCATCCCTCTGGCCTTGTCTCACCAACCACCCTCTCCCTTTCCATCCCTCTGGCCTTGTCTCACCAACCACCCTCTCCCTTTCCATCCCTCTGGCCTTGTCTCACCAACCACCCTCTCCCTTTCCATCCCTCTGGCCTTGTCTCACCAACCACCCTCTCCCTTTCCATCCCTCTGACCTTGTCTCACCAACCACCCTTTCCCTTTCCATCCCTCAGGTCAAGTGAGGACAGCCATCGAGTATCTTCTATGGGGACCTCACAAATCAGACCTGCCAATCTCACCAACAGGAGGCGGGACTAAATCCACAGGGGTTGGAGCCAGTGGAGAAGGGGGCGGGGCTAGCAAGGAACAAGAGCTGTACATATGGCTGGAAGTGCAGAGGACCCAAATGGTTGGCCAGCTGGCTAGCAGAGAGGGTGGGCTTAATGCTGGTCTCAATGTAGAGGAGTATTACAGACTGAAATTCTTGCTGAAAACCAGTGCTATGAGTCTGACGGAGAGTCTGCGAAGGTTACTGAGGTAGAAAGTAGTGTGTGAATTGAACAAATGAAATACATGCTAGAGTCCAATGTTGTAATCAAGTGAAGGGTTCAGTGGAAAGAAGATCAAGGTCACACTTGATAAAGGCAGAAATAAATATGACTTGAAGAGGGCTGTGTGCCAAGGCTGTCATCCATTTTCTTTTACCTAAGATTTGGACAAAACACAAATACTAACACAAAATACAATTAAATCATAGATCAGTGTACATTGTGATAAATTAATTACACACCCATAAAAACAAATGATTTGCCTCTTTGGTAACATTTACAGTTTTTATAGCTGTTGTGTGAACACCTGAGGCAATACACATGTTGTCTGGTCAAGATATGTGTAGTAATAGTAATATTGAACATGAGTGTATGGCTTCTTGTACCAAACAAGGTTTATTGGCACAGTGGGCTGATCCTCTGTTTGTCTTAAAAATCTTGATCCATAGATTTTCCAACTCTGCATCAGGCCATGTGTACTAGTGGGGCACAGACTTGCACTTAACTTGGATTCGTTTTACCTGGGTGTGCGTATCGATGCCTTCACTGTCCTTGGTCAGAGAGTTGGTCCTACTGTGTTAAATCGCGGTACTAAAAGGAACAAGTAACAGACAGAGTCAAATAATATTCAAGCTTTTTCTTTAAAATGTCAATATATTATTTCAAGACAAAGATCTGATCTTATTTTTTTTTCTCTCTCCTCTGTCCGAAATGAATATTGAAAATATTTATTAAATGATGAATTTACGAATTTGATTAATGAAAGAATTGATGTGAAGAATCGATATGCTGGTTGAATCTCTATGATACGCTGGTTGTCTGAATCTCTATGATACGCTGGCAGAAACCGAAACCAATTCTGGCATTATAGGAGCCGTCGTTTTGGAAGTGTTGGCCTATTTATATTATTGTCTCCTAGCTGGAAGAGTTACAACAAATTGTGACCACGTCTTTCTCTCATAAGTCATAATTTATTACTGTTACTATTACCATTACTATTTTATTACTTTTATTGGATTTTTAACATTACTATTGCTACTACCACAATGCTCATGGCTTGTAAGAACACTCGTTATAAGAACACATCAGTTATTACTACACAGTCCCCACGTTAACCGTTGGCACATTTTGCGTGAAACAAATATCATATCAGTTAAAGTTGAAGTAAGGTCTTTGAATACAGCCCCTGGAGCAAGAACACATTTTTAAAGTAAGGTCTTTGAATACAGCCCCTGGAGCAAGAACACATTTTTATAGTAAGGTCTTTGAATACAGCCCCTGATGCAAGAACACATTTTTAAAGTAAGGTCTTTGAATACAGCCCCTGATGCAAGAACACATTTTTTCCAATTGCATGATTTTCTTCTCTTTAGATAGATAAAATAAAACATGAGATAGAGGAAACACTTTCAGGCTATGTCAATATTTAGATCTAGACTGTGCCCTGAATTGTCTGAAGCCCATGCATGTAAAACTGAGATTGAGATGCCACTTTTCGGGGAATTTCCTGCATTCCGGAAATATGTAAATCCAATAAAATTACTTAACATACATTTGTTTAAATCAATGACATGTTATACGTTTAAATCAATGACATGTTATACGTTTAAATCAATGGCATGTTATACGTTTAAATCAATGACATGTTATACGTTTAAATCAATGACATGTTATACGTTTAAATCAATGACATGTTATACGTTTTGTTTGGAAAGGCTGGGGAAGCCATGGTGTTATGAAGTGCTGACATGTTGCATAAAAAGTTCAGGAAATTTTGACAGACTCCAGTGGCATCTCTGGTAAAAGTAGTCGAGGTTCATGGGTCATGGGTCATCTTGCCTTGCGTCCCTCATCGACATTGACAATGGATTCAAGAACACATCGGTCATAAGAACGCTTTAGATACAAGATCACGTTTGATAACAACCACATAAGTTGTAAGGGTGCTGGAGACTCTGACCGAAGTCATTCTTATAAGCTGTGAGTCGTGTTGTATTGACCGAAGTCATTCTTATTAGTTGTGAGTCGTGTTGTATTGACCGAAGTCATTCTCATTAGCTGTGAGTCGTGTAGTATTGACCGAAGTCATTCTTATAAGCTGTGAGTCGTGTTGTATTGACCGAAGTCATTCTCATTAGCTGTGAGTCGTGTTGTATTGACCGAAGTCATTCTTATTAGCTGTGAGTCGTGTTGTATTGACCGAAGTCATTCTCATTAGCTGTGAGTCGTGTAGTATTGACCGAAGTCATTCTCATTAGCTGTGAGTCGTGTTGTATTGACCGAAGTCATTCTCATTAGCTGTGAGTCGTGTTATATTGACCGAAGTCATTCTTATTAGCTGTGAGTCGTGTTGTATTGACTGAAGTCATTCTCATTAGCTGTGAGTCGTGTTGTATTGTTATTACAACTACTACACTGTCGTCTTCTTTGTCTGCACTTTCATGTTAGATTGCCATTCAAACAGTAACAAGTCGTGACAAGGGAATATTCCTGCCATAGTAGTGGTTAATGCGGTCGCTGCGTGACTCTGAAGTCCCATGTTCGAATCCTGGATGGTATGATTCTTGTGACATTTACTAATAGTTTTCAAGGTTTTGTCACCCAAGTCCCCCCACCCCCAAGCAGACTCTTCATCTGGGCATCAAACCAAAGGGAAACCTCAAGTGGTTGCTAGATAAAGATAGATTAAATAAAGTATGTGGGTGGCAGGGTGGCTGGGCTGCCAGGCTCATGGTTGTGTGACCTCCTGTTCGAATCCTAGTCAGTGCTGCCGATGTTGAGTCCTTGGGAAATAATTTTTACACTTTTTTCCTCACTCCACTCAGATGTGAATGAGTACTCAACTACAGGCAGAGAAAGATATTATCAGTATGCTAAATAATATGATGAGCCTAATAGCCTAGGATACTGTATGCTCCCCCAGAGATTTTAGAAGGACATTGAATGTCACACAGCCTACTAAGGGATATATGAAGTTAAGTTTGTGAGCTCGTACTTGTACAGGGATACAGACTATAAACCGACCCATGGTTATCTTATAAGTAGGGCATAATGTGACCACATTTCTAGGTAAACTGTCCGCTCTCTTATCAACATTTAATGGGGAATGTAGTGTTGGTTTTAGTTACTCTAGAACATTGTGCATGATTTGTCTCAGCGCCATATCCTCTGTCAGTGAGTGTCAGCCTGTTTCAAATATCAACCCTTGTTTACGGAACTATTTCAGGTCAAATAGATTAGAATAATAATAAATGGCATTTATATAGCGCTTATCCACGATCGTCTCAATGTTCTAAGCGCTTTACAGTAACACATTTGCCCCAGGGAAGCAACGGAGCGCTCAACACTTAATACGCCACACGCTGCCTGTTAGGTGCGAATAAAAGTTTTGGACAATGACAAATAGTGCTTACAACCGAGCGAACTTCGAATTTAACGTCCGTCTCCGATGGGACGAGGTAAGCAGGCAAATTGTCTTGCCTAAGGAGAAAAGTGCCTGTGAGCCAATTCATTTCATTATATATACATTTTTTGTCGTTGACAGGTTTAGAACCCAGGCGGTCACCCGTCTATTCACTAGCTACGATAGACGTTGCTTGTCAACACCAACACTCTAGTCATGTTCACTGTTCGGTCACCGACGCCCCAACCTTATGCAGATGATGAATGTATCTATCTCACCTTCCAGAAACTACTCATAAATTCCCCTTATTCATGCCAGGGGGGAATTTGTCTTTAGGGTCCATTCCACTGCACCACCGGCTCCCAACAGTCATTGTCAATTGTCATAGTAGTAATACTGATTTTAAAGACAATCACTTGACAGAAAATGTGCACCGAATTGCACCCAAGTAATGATAATTTGATATTAGTAGGTTACCAGAAATGAAATGGATAGAAACTTGATGCCGTAAGTCCATAGCCATATTGTGTGTTGTTAATGGAAATTGATAAGAGTACATTGGTTTTTATAAAATTGAAAATTTCTTTTTCTCGCTTTTCCTTGTTCTCTTTCCCAATTTTGTTTTCTGATATCCCAATAATTCAATGAGTGATGCTCTCTTTGCCATAAACACATTTTCATTGCATTTAATTTTGTACATATTTTAATCAACTCATTTTTTTGTATCGATTATATTTATGGTGAAACCACAATGTGTACACTCGTTATTTCTGTGAATAGTTGAACTATAAAGCTTTACTTGGACATAATATGTGTAGACGTGTGTGGGGGGGGGGGGGGATGAATGTATGTGTGGGGTGCAGTGAGGGTATATTTGTTGATGTGTGGAGTGGATGGGTGTCAGGATGTACTATGTATATCTGTGTGTGTGTGTGTGTGTGTGTGTGGACATGATGTTACGGTGTGTCGTGGGTTAGTGTGTGTAGGTGTGTATGTGTTTGATTGTGTTCAAGTGTAGCATAGCAGTAGATGTGTGTGTGTTTGCATTATTTATTTAAAATAAAATATAAAATGTACAAGTGTTTGTGATCTATCTGTCTGATTGCTTTAACTTGGGCCGACTTGAAACGTGTCATCTTAAAATGTCATTTAAAAATCACATAGCCTACAGTGTGTCAGATCTGCAGATAGTCTTAGGGAACCGTAGGGAAATCCCCAGGTCTTATGTCTGACCCGTTTTAGTCTAGCTTCAAGACGACTGATACTGCATGTTTGTTTATACAGACCCCTTTATGCTGAAGAAAGCTATTTGTCAAGTTTTAAGTTTGAGGTAAAAATGATGAATAGAAATGGAAGTAAATTGAGATATCAATAGGGACCACTTGACTCACCAAATGCATAACAGGACTATAAGTAAGATGTGATGGCAATGACCCCACCGTGTCCAATCACCTTGACCAATAAATTGGACAACAATGTACCATGAGGTCTATGCATTTTACCTATTAATACTTCTCTTTTACTTTTTCCCTAGTGGTTGCGGGTCAGTGACACTAGTGACAGGACAACTGCGTGTTGCCGTCTGGGCCGACAGTTTGATCCTACCACTGCCATTTCATTGCAAATTTTCATCTTTTAGTTTTAGCCTGTCAAGTATTGTCTCTTTTACTTTTATTTGACGAGGCAGGTGGGTCTAAATAGTCTAATGATAAGTCTGCTTGGAAAAGATGCTTTTCTTCGATTGCCTTACTCGACACAGATGTGGACTAAATGGGCACCAGCTAACAGCTATACCTGCAACGGAAACCCGAATAAGCTTCAGCTCTACAGGCCTAAAAGGCTTATTTTTGCTTATTTTTGTGTTTGATGAACAACAAGCAAAATAAGAATCTATGCCATCGTGTTGATGAACACACACACTCACACACACACACACACACTGACGAACGTCCCTGGAGTCACATGGCCAGGAAATGGTGATTGCATAATGTGATGCTAATGAATGCATAATAACATTGATGATATATTCCTTTCATTTTTTGCTCATAATCAATATTTTTACATTGCTGTGTCAACTGAGTTATTTTGGTTTTTTTAGATGTTATATTTTTACATATACAAACGTAAAGACACGACGACATGGGGAAGTATGATCTATTTTTATTATTATTGAAATTTAATAATTTGTAGTATTCAAAAGGCTTTTTAAAGTCATTTAATTTTTTGTTTTTGAATTTAGGGGTAGGGGGTGAATGGTTTCCTTTCTTTTTTTTTTTTAACGTATACAAACCCATGATTGCAAATGTGTAGACAGTATACAAACCCATGATTGCAAATGTGTAGACAGACGATAATGTTTTATTTTTATATGATTTAGATTGCATTTACTGTGTTCGATTTTATGTTGCATTTTTTAAATATATATATTTATAATAATATACTTCAGAAAACAAAAACCTGAATTTTCTAGCTTTTACATTCTCAAAAAATGAATTGTCAATCATTTATCCATATCACACACAAATAAATGTTATTGTGGATTAAATAGTTTCTTAAAAACTTTCTTGTTTTGGTTTTTTGGTTTGTTTGGTTTTTTTAACCATCACTTCATCACAAATTCTAGAATGTAGGCAACAAGGTAAATTACCAAGAGGAAGACCAAAGAAAGTATGGCAAGAAACAATATCAGATCAGATGTAATAGAAAAGAGGTATTTTGATGCAAAGAGGAAGACTCTGGATAGAGATCAATGGCGAAAGTTTATCCTCGCGTAACCTTATACCGAATGGAGAAAGAAAGAAAGTTCCCACCGCTCGAACCAAAGGACATATGTCTACTTGCAGCTAAGGGCTCCATTCAATTCTTCCAGAAATCTGAATAATTACACCATTGTGTTTGTGGCCGGTTCTATGGCGACGCCTGCGTATTTGTATTTGGCAAGTTTGTGTTTTGAACTGTCAAAAACACGATATGTGTGTCGGAGAGCAATTGGACTCTTGCATTGGATCACAGATTTGTTTTGTTTCTGGTTAGTCAATGATTCAATTCAAGTTTTCAATTGTTAATGATTTAAAGTAGACAATTCCATACGATGATGTATCTAAAGACATCTAAAGGTCTCTGGAGATTTTGATCGAAATAAACATGTTTCAAAATAATATAGAAACATACATGTTCTCATGATGATGATGGTGAGGACGATGATGGTGATGATGATGACGACGACGATGATTATAAAGATCATTACGATAATGTTGATAATAATGAGTGCGATTATGATGACGCTGGTTATTACATTTTCTATTCCGTTATGTTGCCAGAAATCAAATGATATCAAACCAATAGCAATGACACAGAATACTATATAATAGGTATTAATGTGTTTGTGTTTGTCGGTAAAGGGGTTCATTATATCGGTAAGAAGGCCACACGACAATAACAAATATGACTAATAATAATGATAATAATAATAATAATAATAATAATAATAATAATAATATTAATAATAATAATGATAATAATAATAATTCTGGTAATAATAATAACAATAATAATGATGATAGTAATGATAGAATGATAACAGTTAGCTTTTTTTTTTCTCACTTTCCATGCGATAAAATTTCAGTTTTTAAGGTAGACAAGATAAGATTTTCTCTGTCCATAATGAAATGGATTTTAGCTTTGGTGTGTGTTAAAAAAAAACAATGTTCAAGAACATCAAACATGGAGGCAGGATGTATTGTCATATTAACATGTAAAATACTGTGGATTAATTGCTTAACTAACATAACAAACAAAACACAATAACAAAAAAATAGGAAAAATTATGATAAAAGCTAATTGTTATTGTTATCTTTAACCGAGTCTATGTGAATGTTACCCCTGTTCACCAGTATAATACGATGGATGGGATGTTTTATTATTTCAGACTGGTGACTCCATCCTGATCCACGCCGTCAAAGGAGGACATGTTGACGTGGTGAATGCCTTGCTGAAGAAATACGTGGATGCTGATGTGGCTGGACAGGTAAGGCCCCGGGCCAATGGATGCAGGGAATACGCGAAAACAATGGCATAATTTTTATTTAAGCAGCTGTTTCGTACTGAAGACGGAGTTTGAAGACTTAACCAGAAATCCAGTTTCCATTCTATTGTAATTTCCCTTGTTTACTCAGATATTGATTTATATTCAGTCGCAAATGTAGCCGCCATCCATTCATTCCCTTCCTTCGCTCACACTTTTATTACAGTGGTTTCCAATTAAGTGGACCTTGTTTGATATAATTTTACCGTTTAAATGTCTCTATGTTTTCCCTTGTCCCTTGCAAATCCTATTTTTTTCTTTTAAAAAACCACAAAATTTCACAAAAGAAGACTGAAGGAAGGATTTACAGATTTAATTAGTGACACACAATTTTTCTTATTTTTTTCCGATGCTCTCCGAATAGCTAGATCAGATTTATTTGGCGTGGAATATTTAATCTAAGAAAAGGACTTTTGTTTTAGTATTATGTTTTGATTATTAAAAATTATGAATGGATTCCAGTTAGAATTATATTATAAGGTCCAATTTTACCTCGCATTTGAAAGATCACTGATTTTACTTACAGGATGGAAAGACAGCCTTGTACTGTGCTGTAGAGAAAGGCTACACAGAGATCGTGAGACTCCTTCTTCAAAGTAACCCAGACTTGGAGATGAGCACCAAGGTGAAATGTTTTTAATTTGGAACTGTTATCAATTCTTTTTAAAAAATGAGCTCTAAGATAATCTTAATATGTGTAGTTTCCTTCCTTTTGCCTGTATTTTAGAGAAATCAACAATCATTTTCTGCAGCATCACTCTCCTTCGGTAATCTACCTTTTCTTTCCGTACTCTTTTTGTCCTCTGAATGATTTTCTTCCTTTATTTTTTATTTTCTGAGTAGTAAATGAACTTAATAAAAAAAGAGTTTTAAATCATGCAATGTCTAATAATTCACATATTATATATTATGATTGTATTTCTTTCTTTTTCTTTCTTTCTTTCTTTCTTTCTCTGTTTTCTTCTTTCAATTCTCTGTTCAAAACTGTCTTTGCTGCCTAATTTTATCTGTTTGACTTAAAATGCTAATAAATTTCTTTTTCCCTACGATTAGGACGAGGACACGCCGTTATTGAGGTCTGTGAGAACTCGCAATGAAGAATGTGTGAGGATGCTGCTGGAGAAGGGAGCAAAGGTTTCTGCAAGTGACAAGGTGAGGCCTGTATAGATCAAGGTCTTGGCAAAGACCTGTGGTTCAAGCGGCGCTGCTTTAGGATCTGGTGGCACAGTGGTTAAATCACTTGCCTTTGGTTTGATAGGTTGCGTGTTCGAATCCCGGTGGGAGCACTGGATTTTTTTCTCAAGACAGTTTGTGGCACTGATGCCGGGGTTATTCTGGTCTACCCTCCAATAGACCCTAAAGACAAATTTTCCCCTGGGAGGAATAAAAGGAATTTGTTTTTCTTTTATTTATTTTTTGTTCTGTCAACCATCGGTGGAAATCAGTTAGTTTGAAAAAACCGAAAGGCTGTTCTTTGCTTGGAAATAATACGACAAAATGCAACTGAAATGAAAATTTAACGATCTAAAGGGCATCAAAGCTGAACGCAGAATTTTATAGATTTCAGTACTTCCCGAATAATTAGATCTAATTGTTAGCAAAATTAATCTTAGTAACTTTGTCCCATTGAAGCTAATTTTAATTTCTCACTGGGGTCAACATAGGTGATCATTACTATTATATTTGCTGAGACCTTTATTCAGGGGAGTAAATCTTTCAGATTTTGTCTGATTTCAGACTTTTTGCTTCGTCTGATTTTAGACTTTTTGCTTTTTCATATATTAGTGGCAAGCTATGATTTCAAACTCACTAGTCGTATCTTTCGTCTTGCTAATGTTTTCAGATTTGTTTTTCCGTTTGCCATTTACACCCCTGCTTTATTAGTTGCCTGGCATTTCTATGTGGAAGTCTTGAAAGTGTTTTATATTTCAAAATCATTGTCATTGTAGTTGTAGACACATTTTTACTGTTGTTAGAAAACTTATCAGTATGTATAAAGCCTTATGTTATCATTATCTGCATCTGTACCAAAATAGAATGAATCCATTAAAGGTCTTGGATGCAAGATATGAACATATAAATTGGGGTTATCCCAAAATTCACAGGAAAATGGCCTCAGAAAAATTAATTTTATCATTTTCCTGTTGAAACTGATGCATGAGCTGAAATTACACTGCTCTAGCTATATTTCACAACATAGTCCCCATGAAAGTGGATACATTTGTCTGACCAACGAATGATGGAATTGATTCCCCCCCGCCCCACACACACACACAAAGAAAGTCTTGTCAAGCGATTTCAGTTTCAGTCAGTCTTTCTCATCTTCCATAAGGTCGTCATCATCTGTGATCATATTAGATATTAGAATTGATTTGTTTTTATTTGAAGTTGAATATTTGCTAGACTTATCATTTAACATCCAACCATTTCCTCTCTCTCTCTATTTATTCTCTTAGAGAGGAGACACAGCCCTCCACATATCCATACGGGCGAGATCCAAACGTATCACCGAGTTGCTTTTACGTAACCCACGCCACAGTCGACTTCTTTACCGCCTGAACAAGGCTGGGGAGTCTCCCTACAGCATGGACACGTACCACCAACGCGGCATCTTGCCTCAGATCTACGGCCACGGTAAGGACATTGATGGGATAGATCATCTGTATTTTCCCAACAAACAGATGGGAGAAGGGGTTAAGGGGCTGACTTCCTTATTCAGAAGTCGTCTGCCGTCTAAGAGATACAAAAAGTTTGATTATTACGCTGATTGAAGGTGAAATACTTGTAGATTTGAAGGGCTAGCATTTACCTAAATAATTTGGACATGTATGTAATATCAGGAGATTAATATATTTATTATCTATATTTATATGTTATAGTTAAAATTTTCACGTTTACATGAAATTCCTCTTGCATTGAAATTTTTTTTAAATTTCAATAAAAAAAAACAAACCCTAAACACTTGGCTACATTGAAATTTATTAATTATTATTATCTTTTGTATTTCAGGCAATTTGAATGCCACAGATGCTGAAAACCTGCTGGGCTATGAAATTTACAGTTCAGCCCTGGCGGACATTCTGAGTGAGCCCGGTCTCATCACGCCCCTCACCCTGGGACTGTACGCCAAGTGGGGCAGTGGGAAGTCCTTCCTGCTGGACAAACTCACCTGTGAGAACCACCAAGGGTTTCTTTAAAACAGTAGTAGTAATGATAACAATGATAATAATAATAATAATTGTAATAATAATAATAATAATAATAATAATAATAATAATAATAATAATAATAATTATAATAATGATATTAATAATCACAATAATAATAATAATGATGATGATGATGCTGATGCTGATGATGCTAATGCTTCTGCTGCTGCTGCTGCTGCTGATGACGATGACGATGATGAGGATGATGATAAGATCATTCATATAGCGACTTCCCTTTACAACAGCACCACAATGACATCAAATTATAAAAGCATTAGAGATTAAGATTAACACAAGACAGACACAGTTAATAATGAATGAATGGCATTTATAATATAGTGTTTATCCATGATCAGCGATAAGCTCGTAAGTGCTTTACAGTAGCACATTTCATAAACTAACTCCTCTGATTAAAAATGCAGATTTTTATTTTTTTCACTCCCACAAGATTCGCGCACGGTAACCGGGTTCAACAATCTACTATAGACATATTCATAAACTTGAAACCATAATTCATCTCTTTCTATCTTGAAGAGAATGTCTTACATTTTTTTAGGTAACGTAGAATTTTATTTTTATTTTTGTTGTTATGATGTCCAGTTAATTGGATTGTTTAATATAATTGGAATGAATACATTTTTCTTCTCCAGCGGAAATGAAGGTGTTCACCCAACAAAACAAGCAGACAGAGCTGACGTGGTCATGGCTGACGGCCTTCCTCATCTTCCTGTTCAACATCCTGATTGGCGAGGCTCTTGGTCTGGCCTTTGGCTGGCAGGTCGGCCTGGCCGTTGGCCTGGGCATGCTGCCTTTCCAGTATGGATTTATTGGTATGATAGAAACAGATTTTAGAAATTTTGCTTACGCTTAATTGCTTAGTTGTATAGGGTGTGCCTCCCCCTTGCTGTCCAATGAACTGTATACAAGTGCCACTTCTCCTTTAGAAACGTGATAATAATATGATATAATGTAGAGCATTTAATACAAGTTTGAAGATTTAAGAATGTGTATGTGTGACCTTGGAATCAGGTTAGATTTATATTAATCTGAGTATATTTATGATTTCTCTCCCTCACATTTTCATAAAGAACATTTGGGTGTGTGTGTGTGTGTGAGTGTAAGATGTTTGGTGAGGTGTATGTTAAAGCAGCACAGATAATGTTACACTTAAATATCATTTCCTTCATGAATGGATCAATAAAGTATCATCTTATCTTATCTCTCTTTCATATACGTATACACATCTTATATGGCCTATTTGTTTTCCTATTATTTATTTTATTTTTCATTTTATTATGATTATTATTTTTAATTTTCTTATTATTATTAAAATTATAATTGGTGTTATTATTATTATTATTATTATTGTTATTATTATTATTATTATTATTATTATTATTATTATTATTATTATTATTA
>JARFNW010111966.1:2500-12709 GCA_031763155.1 Dirona albolineata
TAAACTTAAAAATCTTGATCCATAGATTGTCCAGCTCTGTATCAGGCTATGTGTTCTTGTGGGGCACAGACTTGCAATTAAACTGGATATGTTTTACCTGGGTCTGCGCATTGATGCCTTCTGCCTTGTATGCTGTCCTCGGCCAGACACAGAGTTTGTCCCTACACTGTTTAATCACGCTTCTAAAGGAAACAGATAACAGACAGAGTGACAATACGTCACCCTTCTGGATAGGACCAAGCTGGTACCCATTTTTACACCTGGGTCGAATGAGGCACTTGGAGTAAAGTTTCTTGCCCATTTAATGTAAACGTACCGCTATGTAGTGCTCATTCACGATCATCACCATGCTCTCAGCGTTTTACATCTGCCCCAGGAAAGCAACAAATCACTCAACACTTAATACGACACACGTGAATGTTAAGAGCGAGCGAATATAATTTTTGGACAAGGACAACGAGGGGGCCTTCTAATATAATTGTCCGTCTCTGATATGACGAGGTAAGCAGGACAAAGGTCTTACCTAAGGACACAAGCGCCAGTGAGCCAGTACATTTTTATTATGTATAGATATTGTCTTGGCCAGGTGGCAGCTCTCAGTTGTCCTATAACTGAATAATAACCACTAGGGTAAACAGCAAAGTGTTTACGGGTAAAATGTATGGACCTCATGGTACATTGTTGTCCAATCTACTGGTAATGGTATTTGGAAGCAGTGGGCTCATCAACTGCTCATCTTTAATTCCTGATGCAGTCGTTTTAGCCATGTGTTAGGTGATGAGTGGTGTGTAAGTCCTCATTGACATTTGGATTTACTTCTATTTGTCATGTGCACCCTTCAGATCTTGACACATGGCTGTCCCCTACACTGCTTATTGCGGTATAAAGGATACCGCGTTAGTCACGTCAAAACAAAACAACAATACTGATGAGATAGGCAAAGCCACAGATGAAACAAAATATAAATCCTACAAAGATAAGGTGTGTCTTCTACCAGGGATACATACAATATGCACAGTGTTATTGCCCTATGTTCAATATACTATAATATTTCATTTCACGTTTGTCGTTCCAGGATCTCGGCCTGGCCCAGAATGCAGCTACCTCCACCAAAGCCCCCTGCCCCCTGGGGTCATCCGCCCACCAGTTGTACCGCGTCATGACCAACCATGGCTTTGGCGGAAAAGATTTCTCCTACGCATTCCAATTCTTGCAGGATCAAAACGAGTAATAGGTCAGAGGGATATGTATTAAAAAGATCAAGGATAAGTCATAAATGGTTGGATTTGATAACGTAATATATTTTTGTTGACATATCAAGAAAGGAATATTTATCATTTGTTATTGAAATGAGCAATCCTCAGGTGGAAAAGATATTGAAACAAATGTGCTGTATTTGATTGATATTGTATGTATGTGTGTATGTATGTATGAATGTATTTATATATATATATATATATATATTTTCAAAAATATATATACACGCACATTGTTCAAGTTGATTTATTTCTTGTTTTGTTAAATTCATGTCTATAGCCGTAGACAGGTTTGAAATTTTCGGGTTTTGCTCTTCGGGGTTGTTCGTTTTTTATTTTCAACTGTCATAGAAACAAAATCACAGTGGTTCCAGAAATTACACTGAATACTCAGGTTCACAAATTTAAAAATATTTCTTGATTTGGGTGGGTCTTTTTTTGTTGTTGTTTAAACAGATATTCCAATTTAGTATACAGTATAGAGTAAAAAAAAAAGAAAAGAAAATACCAAGTTAACATATTATGTTTCGTTTTCATATACTCAATTTTCACCATACTTGTTGGTACTTTGACACGAATCTAAATATTTATGTACCTATCCGTAAAATGTTTTTGAAACGTGCAATGTTTGAAAGTGGAATTCTGGGCTTGAGATTAAGAGTGAGAGTGACATGTTTGTTGTAAGTGGTGATAACTATTTGCCCGTCTTTAATTCCTGATGCAGTGTCTTTCTAGCCATGTGTCAGGTGATGAGTGGTGTAAGTCCTCTCTGACGACACTGACATTCGGATTTACTTCCATTGGTCATTTACACCCTTCAGAGCTTGACATATTATGGCTGGCCCCAACACTGCTTTTTGTGGTATAAAGGAGACTCGTTAAACAAGGTTACTGCTACGACGACTACTACTTCTACCACTCTACTGCTACCACTACTCTACTGCTCACTACTACTACTACCACCACTACTAGTACCACTTCTACACTACTGCTACCACTACTGCTAATACTACTACTTCTACCATCAGCACTACTACTACTAAAATGTAATAAATATTTTGTTGTGAGGAGTACAAGTTACTATTACAAGTGCCATTGTGCCATAATATTTGTTCATACGAGATATTAAGTTTATCTCCATCAAAAAGAGTTGTCAACAGCATGTGATTCTTGTGATGCACATCGTTTTCCTGTTTATGTATGAAAATGAGATCTTGTGTAAGTTTGATGTATGATCTGGTACTGGTATGGTTACCTCTCTTTTTATAGATATATTTACTTTTTGTGTGTGTGTGTGTGTCACCAGTTTATTGTTATTATCATGTTTATAATTGTTATTATTAATTATCCTTCCGTGTTGTGTTTAAAAAAAAATTATATTATCCAGAAAAGGCATTGTAATCATGAAAGGCTTTGAAATTGTTAGTGTTATGATCATTATTATTAGTTATTTTTATTATTATTATTATTAATAGTTATTTTTATTATTACTATTTTTTTTATTATTCACAAACAGATTTATACTTTGATTAGTATCTACTCCCTTGATTGGAAACTGGGGTTTTTGAGTAATAAGCACGTCTTTACGGCCTGTCGCTCCCCCAACCAGTCTCAAGTTGTAATTTTGATGCATTAATAAATGAATAAATATGTTGCCTTCATTTTGTAGGAAAAAAAATCACCGTTTTAAAGCTTTTTTTTCAGGAATTTTTGAATCTCCATAATATATATTATACTGATGCAATATTTTGTAGAGTTGTACCTTAAAAATATTTTGTTCGTTTTGGTGAAAAATTTTCCTTTCCCTCTTGTGTGTGGATGTATCCTGTAACCATGGCAACCTGTGTTGGTACATATATTGCTCATTGTTCTTTTCAAATCAATAAATACCTGTTTAAAACTCTACCTGAGCTTTTTCGTTTATTAATTTTACTTGTGTGCACGCTGGTAATTTTTACTACCCATTTCTCAGATGTAAATCTGTCGGAGGCATTACCAAGGATATATTATGTTACTTTAATGAGTTTGTCATAAAAAAAAAGTAAAGTCCTATAGAGCCTTGAGGCCCATAGAGCCGGTGCTTATCCCGGTTTCCGTATCGTGAAGTGGACAGAGTGACAATATGTCACCCTTCTGGATAGGATGCTGGTCTATCACAGATTACTCCCCCAGCTGTTAGCTGGTACCCATTTCTTCACCTGGGTCGAGTGAGGCAATTGGAGTAGTTTCTTGCCCACTTTAAATGGCAATTCCAGTCATGGCCACTGAACGAGGTCGTCTGCAGGAGTTGGTCTTATGTGCCCCATCATAGCTTCTCCAGCAGAGGGGCCTCACTGGTCCGTATGGTCCTTCAGTGAGACCCTGTCACTCAATATCTTTCTCAACTCCAATGGGGAGCAGATAGTAGTGAAACCTGTACTGTCATACTGACAATAATAATATATTTCTCTGCCTGAACTGGTGGCGCAGTGGCTATGTCACTCGCCATTGGTTCGAGAGGTCACAGGATCAAACCCCTCTGGAAGCACCTTTTTTTCTTCTCAAGACCTCGATTCCACTTTTCGGCACTGCACTGCGGCCGACACCTGGGTTATTCCGGTCTACCCTTGGAATAGACCCCAAAGACAAATTTCCCCCCTGGAATGAATAAAGGGAATATATTTATTATTTATCATTTAAGTCGAGTGAGGAAAAGTGTGTAAAGAGTGTTTCTCAAGGACTCAACATCGGTAGCTTCGGCCAGGATTCGAACTCATCACCACTCAACCAAGTGGTCTGACCACTCACTCAGCCACCAACGCCACACATTGACATCCGGATAGCACTTAATAATTTGTAGGTCTACATAATACTAGGGTAACAGCAATGTGTTTACTGGTAAAATGTATGGACCTCATGGTATATTGTTGTCCAATTTACTGGTAAAGGTACTTGGACGCAGGTGAGCTCATCACCTGCTCGTCTTTAATTCCTGATGCACAGTCTTTCTAGTTATAGCCATGTGTTAGGTGATAAGTATAAGTGGTGTAAGTCCTCAGTGACATTTGAATTTACTTCCATTTGTCATGTGCACCCTTTAGAGCTTGACATATGGCTGGCCCCTACACTGCTTATTGCCGTATAAGGGGGACTCGATAAATAAACAAACATAATTCTTACGTCTAATGGATATATATATTTGAAGTGGGTTGATCTCCTACTTGTCTTAATTTCCTGATTCATAGATTTTATAATTGGCGTTTGGGGCATTTGTGTGTTTGCATGTCCGAGGCTGGAGGCGAGGTGGCCTAGTAGTTAGGACAGCAGACTCTCATGGCGAAGGTTGTGGGTTCGAATCCTATCACTCAAGGCTCGAAAGGACTTTACCTTTTGTCCGAGGCTATGCTAGGAGTAGGTGGCCCTTGAATTATTTTCCTGGCTTGACGAATAGCAAACCAAAATTGGTGTTGGTTCCAGGTAATTATATTAACTTTGAAAAAGCACCTTGCTTTATTTTGCCCACAAGGTCAATTTGTCTTTAGGGTATAGCATGTTTCTAAGAAAATGACCGGAAAAACCCCAAGTGTCAGCCGTATTGCAAAAATATAATTGACACCAAGAGAATCTTGACTTTATCTGACGCTAATGGAAGCCAGGTAAACCGAAAACTCAAAGGTGTACGATAAGTAAAAGACTTCAAGGTGTAAACTGTACACAAATGAAGAGTGCTTTTCCAAAACTCGCCAAGTCGATTTTTTTACTTTTTTTGAGTTATGCTACCCTGGTATTAAAACAATATCACAGCTGTGTACTAAATATAGACTGGTACCCCAAAATTCAGTAAATCGGTACTGAATCTAACTCCAAAGTATGAATGCAGACTAGCAGTGATAGCAATTAAATGAAAAATAGAAAATAATGACATAGCCAGTTTTGGAAAAGCACTCTTCAAATACAATACATAAAATGTTTCTGGATCCCTTAGATCAGCCCACCCGTAATGGTTTGAGTTTATTAAACGGAGGAAGTAATCTGCGATAGACCAGCACTTTTTCTTTAGGGTATAATATGAAAAATGACCCAAGAAATAACCAAAGCATCAGCCATAGTGCTGCACCACAACATAGGCAATAGGAATTAACATTCTTTCCCAAGGAAACAACACAATGCCGAAAGCCATACTCGAGCCCCCTATCATCAGAGAGGTAAGGGCAATGTGACTGTCTAAACATCTCTGCCACGGCTCTTTCTTGTATCAACAAGTGATTTTAATAAAAACAAAAAACACACAACTGCATTTGAATTTGGTATTAACATTAATTGCATTGCTTGGCTCACATTCACATTCACAACAACAACAAAAATAGTCCATAAAAGGAAAAAAGGAATAGAAAAATGTATAAAATTTAATTTTCAATTCAATACATTGTTGCATATTTATGAATCGAACATCCATCTGTTACTGGACAAGTTCCCATCAAAATGTTTTAAATGTTTTTTATTAATACACTATTACACATCAGCTTCAAACTCTCTTCTTCACACACCATTAACTCACTGAAGACGCATGACTTTAGAGGACAATTCAGAACAATGCTGCAAAAGTGGTATCAAGGCAAAAGAGGTTAGCTCATTCTGTTCCAATTTTATATGTATTGCAAAGGTTACTCGTAATAGAAAGAATAAATTATAAAATTGCTGTCAGTGTCATGTGTTTTAAATGTTTGAATGATGAAACCCCAAATAATTTTTAATTTATTTTTACTAAAACTTATTTGTGATTGAATTGCCTTTTACGTAATCGATTGTGAAGAGCATAGAGCCGAATTCAACGTCCACCTCCGATAGGTTTAACAATGGTTGACTGCTTAGCAATAGCAGTGGTATTTGATGAAGAGAACAAAGAAAAGAAGAAAAGAAACCTGAATATCTTTTTCATGATAATTTTGTTCAAGGGAACATCATCCATTAATAGGAGGAGGGAGAAAAGATATTTAATAAAAATGAAATATAAGGGAAGAAAAGAAGAAATTGATTAGCACATACATAAATTGATCGGAAAGGAAAAGTGATCAGTATATCTACATGCATAAATAGATTTATCTTCTTTATCTTCTTTCACACAAACTTGTACAAAAAACTTCAAGCTTGTTCCCACAGGCTGAAGCTTTGTATGGTCGAGTGAGGTATCAGGAATAGTTTACAGCCCAAAAGAAAACAATGATGTGACTAGTGGGGTAGGATCCGAACCCATGACCTTTGCCATGGGATTTCTCTGTGTTAATAAATAACCGCTCTGTCACCATGCCTCCATCACGGGCAAAGAGCATTAACAGTAATAATATCATATCATCTCTTAAGGACTTTGATTACCAAGAAATGTGAAGAAAAAAAATCACAATTTTTTAAGCCAGTCCATCGTCGTGGTCAGTGCTCGGCCACTGGGCAGCCGCCCTTAGCGAAATATTGCAAGTTTTAAGATGTTTTCATAACAACAGATAATGGAATTGGCAATTTCTGCCTGTTTGATGAAGTGTGCGTCTGAACAATAATCAATTAACATATAATTAATCTCAATCATATCAAATCATGTACAAGTTCAACCCAAACTCTGTCAGTCCTCGGAAAAAAATATCACACATTTATGGCAACTGGCTTGAGTTGAGGTCAGAAAAAAAATTATATGATATTAAATCATAATTAATGTTTCATTATTTCTTGGTCTTTCCTTGAGGTTTTGGCAGAATGTTCATGTATTTGCAAATGATTGACATCATCACTTCGTCAGCCCCGCCCCCAATGGATACCAGTCTCATGTCCCTGTAGATAGACAAAGACATAAGATGTACAAAACATGCAAATGATCGACATAATCACTTCATTAGTCCCGCCCCCAATGGATACCAGCCCCGCCCCCAAGGGTACAAAGAAGGAAAAGTAACTGCAAAGTTGAAAAAAAGAGTAGGTAGAGTACCAGACCAACCATCCATCCATATTTCTTCATTTGTTTCTATATTAGAAATCCAGTAAAGAAGATACAGATTTGTTCCTCCACATTCAAATGTCTTTATCAGGATATTACAGCTTTTTCATTCCTTTTCAAGTGTGTGACAGGTGTGGGCTATAACAGGAAACTAACAAACAAACAATTGCCTCTTTGGTAAAATTCCCAGAGTTTCTATAGCTGTTAGGTGAACATCTGAGGCTACAATATCATGTTGTCTGGTGAATACCTCAGATTACAATATTATCATGTTGTCTGGTCCAGATATGAGTAATATTGAACAGTGTATTGCTTCTTGTACCAAACAATGTTTATTGGCACAGTGGGTTGATCCCCAGCTTGCCTTAAACATTTTGACCCATAGATTTTCCAACTCTGTATCAGCCAATGTGTACTAGTGGGGCACAGACTTGCTCTTCACCTGGATACGTTTTACCTGGCCTGCACATCAATGCCTTATGCCTTGTACACTGTCCTCGGCCAGACACAGAGCTGGTCCCTACACTGTTTAACCATGGTACTATAGAGAACAGATAACAAACAAACAAACATTTGATTTAGTTCGTAATATAGTCTTACTTTTTTTCAGTTGTGTAAATGATAAAACTGGTTTTATTCAAGACCTATTACCTTAACTAGCTTTCCTTCTCTTTTATTGCAAAAGGAGGGAACGAGAGGCTTGATAAAGTCAGGCACTAACAGACCATCCACGTGGTGGTAGAACCCGTTACTGCAGGGGATGTTGACCTGGGTGATGTTAACCTTTGACGCTAGTTGGATCCTGCCCTGCAAAATAGTAATTCGAAAAGACAGCAATGAATATGGTGATGGTGGTGGTGATGATGGTGGTGGTTGTGATGATGATGATGATGATGATGATGATGATGATGATGATGAAGATGATGAAGATGATGATAATGATAATGATGAGGATGATGATAATGATGATCATGATGATCATGATGATCATGATGATGTTGATGCTATTTTTAAGAGACACGTATCGAGCTACAGAGAGAATGATAGTGGGATAATGTAACAGTGCCAGTGAGAGACAAGAACAGAAAATAGAAAAAAGATTTTCGTCTGGGGTGGCGGATTAGTCCACAGGTAGTGGGCTGTTTTTAAGGTCGCCTGTTATCTGTTCCCTTTATAACCGTAATTAAGCAGTGTTAGGACCAGCTCTGTGTCTGGCCGAGGACAGTGTACAAGGCAGAAGGCATCGGTGCAAACCCAGATACATGTATCCAGGTTAAGTGCAAGTCTGTGCCCCGCTAGCACACATGGCCTGATACAGAGTTGGGAAATCTATGGATCAAGATTTTTAAGGCAAGCAGGGGATCAGCCCACGGTCGCCTGTATGACATTTAAATGTCTTTCCGGATTAGTTCCATCATATCCCTCAAAACATATGATTCCCTTCAAATCAGTACGTGAAAATTTGAGGTCATCGAAAGCCTTACAAAATTGATAGTGCCAAAAACAAATTCGGTGATAGATCTTTTTATTCTTCTAGCCCAACCATTTGAAATAACTTGCCCCATGTTTGGAAGTCGGAAAAGAATCTTTAAAATGTGAGTGCCTGAATACAAGAAGAGAATGATATTGTGGACTCTGTGGTCGAGTTATTTAGCTACTCAACTCATAATCAAGAAGTCCTGGAGAGTTGAAATCCTGGTTGAGGCTACAGATATAGCATCCTTGAGAAAGACTCTTTTTTAGACAAGTACCGAGCTACAGAGAGAATGATAGCGGGATAATGTAACAGTGCCAGTGAGAGACAAGAACAGAAAATAGTAAAAAGATTTTCGTCTGGGGTGGCGGATTAGTCCACAGGTAGTGGGCTGTTCTACGAAAATCTTCTTTTTTCTTTCTGTTCTTGTCTCTCACTGGCATTGTTACATTATCACTCTATCATTCTGTCTACTAGACCATCAGTGTCCGCTTCTTCTTCATTTATTATCCAGCTACAGACAGAAACGGATATGGTGAGTGTGTCTAGAATAATGAGCCTAAAAAGCTTCTCTACCTCTATCCTGTTCCAGTAAGATGCTCTTACTAGGTTGTTTGTTTTGTTTTTTTGGGGGTTTTTTTTTGGGGGGGGGGGTTGGGTTTTTTTTCAAATAAATAAATTACCTTTATTCATACCAGGGGGAAATTTGTCCTTATGTTCTATTCCGAGGGTAGACCAGAATAACCCAAGTGTCAGCCACAGTGCAGCGCTACAAAGTGGGATCAAAGCCATGAGAAAAAAATCCAGTGCTTCCTCTCGAACCAAAGGCGAGCGACTTAACCACTGCTTGGGGATAACTGATTTGTTTACGGGGATACAGACTTCAATATGCTCATCTTTTTCTTCATCATTCATGTCATCTTTTGGTCTTAAGCAATATCGTCTTTTGTATTTGCGCCTATCATGCATGCAGCATGTGGCTTATCAAGTGTTGAGTTTTCCTGTTGCTTTCCCCTGGGGTAAATGTGCTACAGTAAAACACTAAGGGCACTGTCATGAACGCGGATAATTGATTATCATGTTATATTCTTACCATCTCTGTAATGGAGACAGATGCGTAGAGGTCAGTTAACGATGTCATGTTGGATCTTTTTAGAATAGAGAACACATCAAAATGGCCAGGGAAGATGTGGTTTCTGATGATGACTGTTAACTTGGCCCTGCCGGGCTGTGAAGATATATCATAATAAATTTCCTTAAAAAAATCTAGCTTGCTGAATAATAATATGCTTTTTAAATACAATAATTATCCATCTTCTTAAAATGTTCAGGCTAGTCTGCTGGATCATAATATCACTAACAGAAAAAGTAAAGTCCTTTAGAGCAATGAGCCCCATAGAGCCGGTGCTTATCCCGGTTTCTGAAGCATGAAGCACACTAAGTGACAATACGTCACCCTTCTGGATAGGATGCTGGTCTATCGCAGATTACTTCCCCAGCTGTAAGCTGGTACCCAT
>JARFNW010112077.1:0-22539 GCA_031763155.1 Dirona albolineata
AGAGAGAGAGAGGGGGGGGGGAGGCATCAAGTTTTTTCTTCTTCTAACTGGTGGAAAATAATGCAACTTGCGGCTGAAGTTTCAACATTTGACTTTGAACGCAATGGAGCCACGATTTTTACCTTAAGTTTGTTAACTGAAAATATAGAGTAATCTGTAAATTAGCTTCAATAATTGACATCCCAAAACAGCGACTTTTCGACCAAAGGGACAATTCAGACGCTTGCTGCACTATTATTATTATTCTAATTTCAATCCTAACCAATTTGTTTAAATGCATTTTTTTTTAAAGAGCTCATCATATAGAATGATTCGATTGCACTAGCCAATTATCGAAATTAGTAGAGTTTTTGTTTGTTGGTCTATTATAATGGCTTGGTGATGTTTTTGGAATACAAATTAAAACTTTTCCAAGGAGCGAAAAAATAATGATTAGATTTATCAATAAATATGGCATATTTGTATACATGAAGACAAATACTAGATACCGGTAGTGTATAAAAGTATTTAAGTACAAGTAGCTACAGTCCCAAATCGGGAATAATAAATAATAAGTATAAAATTCAGTGGATTATTATTATTAGTGCTAAAGTGGTATTAATTTATTATGGATGGACAGTAATAATGAAAATCACTTTTATAGATCGATTAAAAAAAAAAGAAAAAGGCGATGAAATGCTGATCTAAACTACAACAGGGCATCAAAATAGGGCAAGTTATTTTGATCATTTCCACACAATTTCACCTTTTTAAGAATCATACCGAAATAGATGTAAATCTGCGGTCAACTTTGATGCTAAATTTAGACTAGATCGGTGCTCTATTTATTCATTGGCATTTCGGAACTTCATTTCCCCACATGATAGTTGATAGAACGCCTCTGTCTTTGGGTTTTTCACTCTAACTCTAAGTGATTGCCCACACGAAAATTTTTATAGATTTTCCCGTACCGTTACATATCTACTTCCCGGGAAATATTTGATCAAACCCATCCATCCAGACTCCCCTCGAGCGATGGCAAGTCAATGAGGTATTTCGTCATGCATGTGGTATTTCGTCATAGTCGTTTACTTGTTTTGCGAGCAGTTGCTTAAAACAGATCCGTATTTTTCTAAATGTCCATAATATTCTAAAGGTAGATATTGAAACATCACCATTGTTTACCAAAATATACATGTTAGATTCTGGTCAGTCCTGGATTCAGTTCTTTTACAAACAAAACGAAACCCTGGTTACGCACGGCTTGTCTTGTTGTAGATAAGCGGTTACAACTGGTGGTTGAACTTAGCAACGGGGAAATCCCCGAAGTAGCAGTAGCCACATGAAAGTCCCATGAACAAGATCCACTCAAGCAGGGGTCATCGGGTCAACTCTGGCAACCAATGAAATAGTAGACAGGGTTTTGCTCCATTCTTTCAGCCAATGAGGTTTCGCATTTTACTAAGCTGCTATAAATAGATTCTGAGGATGGTGCAATCTTTTCCTTCGTTCATTATTACTCGTGTCATTCATTGAGAGACGTTGTGCATTCACAGTGCGGAAAGATATTTTAAACAAAAGCTATATTATATTTAATAGCACAGTTTAACAAGTTGCATAACTATTAAGATGACCCTCGACACAATGGAGAAAAAAAATTCCAACGATTTAAGGTAAGTTGCGTGAGATAAACACTGGAATAAATCACTGGTTTACCGGTGCGTGTAATGTAGAGATAGGTGCTAGTGATAGGGTATATATTTTAAATGACAACGTAAGCAGAACGTTTTTCACCACATTCCAATCAATGCATTCTGTTTTTCTTATGGTCTAGTACAATACATTTAAATCAAATAATCTTCTATAACATTGCAGGTTGTGTTTTTGTTGTTTGCTTTTTTCTTTCTTTTTTTTTTTGGCATTGTCTTGTGCGCTGTTTTTAATTATTTTGTTAATTTGTTTATCATCACAGGGTTTCAAAGACGATGGGACACTGGTTGATGTTCAGTGTCAAACAAGCGATCAGAAGGGGTGGACTTCATTGTGGAATGGCTTCATGTGCACAGCTGCTTAAAATGTAAGTTATTTACCAACTTCCACTGCAATTATTATACAAGTGGTAACGGCTAGAGACCAAAACTAACCACTACTATCTACCAGGCCTAGATTTAAAATCATAATTTATGCATGCAATTAATCACTGTAATTACATCATGAATAGACATGACTTAGTTTAAAGAAGGAATTTGAATTTCAAATATATGGTGCAGTAAATTATAAGAAGTGATGCTAGTGCTAGCTACAAGTATCTACATGTAATGTCTATTATAAAACTTTTGTTTTTATTTTTTTACAATGTCAATGTAAATGTAAACATGCACAAAACAAACCTATTGCATTATATTATATCATATCAAATAATATTCTGCTTTGGCTTTGATTGCAGAGATGCAGCTTCTGTCATGTGTTGTGTGCTGCCTGCCTGTTGTGATCGCCTGAGCGAGCAAATTCATCATACACTCATCAAAGCTTTTTGCCAAGAAAGGAACATACCTGTCATCCTGATCAAAGACGAACGTCATCTTGCATCCTTGATCAAGAAAGTTTCTGCCAAAGGCAGACGTTGCAGAGTGAAGGGAGATTCAGAGGACATGAATTGTGTATTGATTCAGGTGAGCATTCATCATATAATTTCATGTAGTAATGAAATGAAGTTATAAGTAAGTTATATAACGGTGCCCCATTTAATTTATTAATAATCTTGATAATATTTCTCACATCTGATTTGAGTATTGCATCATATTTACTGCAAAGGGATACCATGGCTTACAAAGATAGCAAAAGAGGATTCCTCTTCATTCAAAGTGGAGTGCAATCATGGGGACACATCATAGACGGGTGACCGTCTGGGTTCTAACCCCGTCAACGACAAAAAAATAAATGTATATAATGAAATGTATTGGCTCACCGGCGCTTATGTCCTTAGGTAAGACACTTTGCCCTGCTTACCTCGTCCTATCGGAGACAGACGTTAAATTCAGAGTCCCCTCAGTTGTAAGCAGCGTTTGTCCTTGTCCAAAAATTGTAATCGCGCCTAACAACAGGCAGCGTGTGGTATATTATGTGTTGAATGTTCCGTTGCTTTCCCAAGAAAAATGTGCTACTGTAAAGCGCTTAGAGCATGGTGTTGATAAATATAAAGATAAATTATAATCAGACTTGTCCTTTTTTTAACACAGAATTCTACAAAAGGTTCGAGCAAGCATGACAAGGAACTCATTCAGCACTACAATCGATACTTGGCGAATGGGGCACCTGTTCCTGCAGTGGATGTTCCTGCATGAGGTTATCATTTGACCACACAGGAAGGAAAAAAAGGGAAAATAAAGGTAATTTAAATTGTCAATTTGTCATGAGATGTCGCCTTTATTTGCTTGAAAATAATTCAGCTGGAACTTCTCACATTAGTCTGTATATATACGTATATTATATTATGATTGACTTCGAGGCCATGGCAAATACAGCATTGAAAGTGAAAGAAATCTTATCAACTGCAACTGTGATAAATTTATCAGGTCAAAAACATGAAGTTGGCCATTATAAAAATAGAAAGTGTTTATGGTTTGAGTAAGGTATGTGGACTCCAAAATATATCAATTTAAAGTAAGATAGTTATTATTAATATTATAGATCATTTAATAATGAATTATTCAACAATAGATGTTTAAAATGACTTGTGGTTTTTACATCATTGCCACATTTTTTCCCCCTTCCTCTTTTGGCATTTGGTATCAGTATCAGTAAAGTGTCTTTAGCATATATGTATTTTGTGATATTTGGCAATGAGCATCATGTTTTGTGGTTTATTATTGGAGTGGAATTATCAATCAGTAAGTATGTTAAAGTCAATTGATTCGACTTAGCTGATGTGCACTGTGTAAAGGTAAATTCAGGAATTCGACTAAAAACTAAAGTGAGTTTTCAAAGTCAACTTCAGTATGCATTCCAGTACGTAATCTGTAACAATATTTGACCTCATCTAAATTGCAGTGCATTTTGTTTTTCCATCAGAAACAATCTTCATACCTACCCAGAAACAGAAAGACAGGAAATCAAGTACTGCCGACAGCCTGTAAAAAGCACACGTCCCCATCATCAAGTCATGATTGTATGGGGACTTTATCATGCTATGTAACCTCACTACATTTTAAAAAAGAGGGAAACAAAACAAAAAATGATCAGATGTTGCAAATATATTTTTGTGCTTTTTATAACATGTGACATCAACTCAGAATCATTATCATCATTATCCATGTTTGATTTTTGTTCATTAATTGTAAAATGTGGAATACATTTTTGCATGAAAATATGTTTGATAATTTAGATATTGATATGGTAATGTAAATATGTATTGCATTGTGAAATTATCAATAATTTCAATATATGTAAATATGTTTTGAATGATGAATTAGTGTAGAAATTTCCATTATTTATTTTTCTTGAATTGTAGCAAATATTTTTTTTTAAAGATTCCTTCTTTGTAATATCAGTGTAAGATCTGAACTAAATATGTTCAGAGATTGGATTAATAAAATCATTGAACCAAATGCTATTATTTGTTTGTTTTTTACTTTTAGATTAACTGATCAGATCATCCTGGCTTTATTTTTTACTCTTGTAACACAAACCAAAACTATGTTGGCCCATGGTTTCACACACATAATGCTTCATACAGAGCAACACACAATCATCAAACTTGTTGAATTAAGAGGAATCTATGAAATATTTACAAAGAAAATAAAGGTTCAGGACAACACTCTATGATTCAACAAGCCTTCTCCATGAATGCGTGTTGCAGTGTATAATTTTCATTTTGCCCGTTGAAATGAGGGGCTCTTGACACAGATTTACTATGAGAGCCATCATTGTTTAATGTTATATTGTGGACGACAATTGAAGTAAATACCTTCCCCACCTCACCAGGATCCTGACCAAGGTGTGATGCCTAGCAACCTACAGAATGGTATAATGTATTTTAAAAACATATTGGAGTTTGGAACACCAGGCTTCTTAGATACAGTGATAAACTGTTAAGTCCTCTCTCTACATAAGGCATGCTAAAGAACCCACGCCAGTCACAAAGATTGAAAAGAGGAGACCTCTAGTTGCTGCTATCCTGGCAAAATTGAAATCACCCAATAGGGTTTTGAATTTCAGCATAGAACTGGTCTCTGCTCTGGGATGTGGTACTGTACCGTACTAAATGGTAATGTGTAAGAAAATGAGGAAGCTAAGCTGGCTTGGCTTATATGTACCGTCTAGTGTCATCCTCAGCAGGTAATCAGCCCAGAAAGGTGCACAATGTACTTGTATATATTCCATACACCATACGCAGCTGAAAGATCTATGAATCGGGAATTCTAGACAAGCATTCAAACAAGTTGCAAAAACCTTTACTTCTTCTGTATATTGTTAATTTTGACACAAACATTTTTTTCGGGAACTAACAATATATTCAGTAGTTTCTGGATAATTGTACACACTGCACAACTGCATGGTTTGCACCAATAAACTGAATTTTTTATATTTAACTTTAATAAGTATCCATCAATTCATGAATGCCAGATATGCATAATTGCACGCTCAAAACTGCAAAACTGACAAAATTAGCTAATACAATTAATCTCCACTTACTGGAGTTACTTGGGTAGCTTCCCATGAGTGAATATGTACGTACCAGTAATTACACTTCTCTCTTCTCCAAAGCAGCATGCAATTATCCAATGACAACTGTATATTGAAGCTGAGAATGGACAGACACTGACTCAAATTTCTCAGAATTGGTCAGTTCTAAAACCAAAAATATTTTGTCAGTTAGTATCAGCGGACAAGCTGTTAAGCAGTCAGACTCAAGATTGAGAGAACCCAGGTTCGAATCCTGGTAATGCCAGCCCTGGCATTGAGTCCTTGGGAAAGACTCTTACACATTTATTTCTCAGGTGCGAATGAGTACAAATAAAGAAATATATCGTTTGTCTTATGAGCTGCTCTTCTGGCCAAACCTCTTTCTAACTAGTGGAGACTGACTGTATGCTCCAAGGGAATTTGAGAAGGGGTTTGAATTACACTAGCCTTTACCCCCATGACCATAAGGTTTTAAAGTGCCGAAGGGACAAAACAGTTTGGTCTGCATTGGTTCACCTCATTTCGTACACTCCAAGAATGGTTATATTCATATTTTTTTTCTATTTCTTTTAAAACGTTGCATAACTTTTCACTTTGTTGCATGACATTGTCTACAGCATTGAAGGTTGAACATAGGTCCATGCACTTCACTGTTCAGCAGTGCAGGTGGATAAAGTAGATAACACGATAATACAAAGTTTTCATATACTCTGTTATTGTTAGCGCATAGTTTCTATGACAACTGTAAAACTATATATAACTATATCCCTGATCAAACCATCAACAACCTATGATGTGCCGATAATACTGCCCTCATTGCAATGTAAGATAGAGACCATCAGCATCTCCTGAATATCATACATGAGAAAAATGTAGCGGTAGAGCTAAACACCAAACAAATGGTCATTTCAAAGAAAGAAATACCCTAAATTGCATGATAAAGCTGAAAGACTTCGTATTACAAGTTGACAAATCAAAATATTTTGGATCTCACATCTGTTCAATTCATGACTTTAAATTAGAATAGCTCAAGCCAACCAGTTATTCATGAACATAAGCACCACATTCAGAAATAACACATCTCTATGAAGACTGTGAGAGAGTACAACACATTTTAATGTACAGATGTGAGTTGTGGACGATCAACAGTGTGTAACTGAAAAACCAATGCAGTGGAAATGTGGATTCTCAAAAGAATGCAAAGAATATAGGTTGACATTGACAAGATCACAAATTAGGAAAGTTAAGATAAGAGAGGGACAAGCAAGATTTTTAAAAATATGTTATGAGGATAGGGGGGAAGGAAAATTTAGTTACAACAGGGAAGATTAAGGGAAAGAAAAGCAAAGGAAGATAATGATTTTGAAATCTTGACGGAATAACGGCATTGTTGTTTGAACAAAATAATACAGAATTGCTTCACATCGTGAGAGACAGAAAAAAGTACAGAGACATGATTGCCAATGCCTTACGGCAAGGCACCTAAAGAAGAAGAAAAATAAAATATTTGTGTGCAAATAAAGATCCACAGATACAAATCTGTGAGTAGCTCTCACGACAACCATGCATGACAAAAACACAGTTGTCAAAATAATATGTTAGACCACTTAAGTCATACACACAACTGAACAACCGGTGTTGCTGCAAAATTTGTTTCAGAAGAGAATCTCAGCCTATGGTTCGTAAGGACACCATTACTCATTCAATGATAATCGCTCTTAAAAATGTACACAAACAGAAATTTTGGAGCAACAATTTTATTAATATATTTGTTTAAATGACCAGATTATGATATCACAATACAATGCAATATAATGGTGATAACAGTGTCAACAAAACAATCATCAATATCACCCAGTGTTAATCAAAAGTTAGCACACATCACATAAGCAAACATTTTTTAAAAGTCATACATAAGGGAAATATCAAGCATACTATTGTTTCATTTTCCACAAGCTAGTAACTATTTTATATTTCCAACAATCTAGGGCTTGAGACTGTTCATGAGGACAAATGTTAAATTTCCATAAAACATATTCAATAATCAATTGACTGTTTAAAGCAGTTGAAATGGCTCTTTTTTGTTTGAGCAATTCTAATACTGATTCAACTAGTGAAATTGCAAGAAAGTTTGATTCAAATCAAGGTTACCTGAACCCAGCACTACTCTCTACATATACATATAAGTATATAAATGCACATTAAACCACAAAGCTACTGGTATATAAACTGAAATCAAACTCTTGAAAGATAACGTCTGGAATAATTACATGAATGTTTCATTGATTTGGGTGTTAAAGTATTATGTTAAACTAAGTCTCAATCTGCTGGCAGGTTGATAAAGAAAGAAAGAAAAGAAAGAGTAGCGGGGATTTTTGAGACAGAACATAATTTCAATCTAAATTAATGATTCCTATAAAATGTCATATTGTAATAATTTATAAATCCAGTTTCACTTTTGATTTGGTTATAAAGTTCTAATGCTTCTTTGATTGCTTTCATTCTTTTCATCCCAATCTTGGCAGATGTGAAGAAAGTCTAGCTGGACTCGCCCGACTTCCTGAAAGATGGTGCTCCTCGGAATGAAAAATGTGGAGGGAGAACATCATCACTCACATCTAAATATTTAATTGCAGGGCAAGTCACTATGCCTGGAATGGTTGACCCAACGAGGAGATTCTTTACTAAGTAACCTCAACATGGTCAAGATGGTGAAATTGTCCAAAGAACAGAACTAACAGCAAGCATCACATGGCCTGTTCTGTTCTGACCCATGTTTTGGGCATCAAACCAAAGGTGTGAAGTGAATCCTTACGCTTCAGAATCCAGCTTCATCAGGACCATGTGTTCAGCATGATTCACAACAGGGCGTGGAAATGTTATGATCTTACTGCTTGAACTGACGTCATGGAGAATCTTGTTGTTCCAAAAACTCCTGTTGGTAGGCCTATAATTATTCAAGGCAGCTACATCTAATATGTATGTTTTTGTTGTGGCTAAGCATGAAGGAAAAGAGAATGATGATGGTGTAAGTCTGGTGGGTGTTATTCCTGTTGAAGTGGTAAATGTGCTGTGGATACAAAGAAGGAAGTGAATGCTGAAGGCGGTCAGAATGTAGTCTGTATGCTAGGGAATAGTTATGTGGTTCATAACTCTGACCTTGCAAACATAAGATTTGAAAAGAAAAAATGTAAAGGACAACCCAAAGGTGAAGGTCTTACATTGCGGTCATTTTGCCCACAAAGAGGAAGAGACAGATGCAGAGTGGCTTGGCAGTTAGTTGAGTAAAAGTAAAAGAGTACGTACTAACTTGAAATCAAAATGAAGTATGTGGAGTTTGTACACATACTCAGCTTGATGAAGATATTCATGACAGCCATTATTTTAAATGTTCCATGTATTGAATCCCCTTGTGCCAGTGCCAGTATTGTGTGGCATCAGACCAGTATTGTGTGGCTTCAGACCAGTATTGTGTGGCTTCAGGCCAGTATTGTGTGGCTTCAGGCCTATTGTGTAATTAATATTACATATTCTGTCACAGAATAATTCCCATGAGGAAGATGAACAAGAGGGGGAAGGCTCGGAGGAGATGCAATTCTTAAAGCGGAAAGCCAGGAATACACATTACACGAAGCCGTAACAGGCCCTGTTTCTGACCGCCTCGCAAAATTTATTTCCCAGTGCATCACTCAAGAAATGAGTGAAGAGAAAATAAATGGAAAATAGGACCTAAAAAGGCCTTCCAAATGTCAATGTCAGAATGATAACCAAAGACATTTGTGAAATACTGAAACCAATAAACAAAAAGCTTGATATAGCAAGGCAGTGAATTTATACATTAGAACTTTCAATATTTCTAACACATTTTAGAAAGTAAGTAATAGTAATAAGAAGAGTCTGCCTTATGTTGTACTTTGCAAATAATAATACAATGTTGTTATCTTTGTGGGAAGTGAAAAAACTTGGTCTCACAGCACAGAGCAGCCAGGGTATGCATCAGCTTTATAGCTGGAAAAGACAAAAATAATTGTAGAGGTATTACTACATGAACGCTGCAGCAACACCACTCAGTCAAAGGAAACTTGATGCAGACTATTAGGAAATATACCTGCATAAACGGCAATGACAATATGGGGTGAAAATACAGAGGAAGAGCACCAATATCATTACCAACTACACTAAACAACAATATTAAAAGCATCATCTATATCAAGAACATTAAGACTCGGTAAGACCTCCCCCATCAGAAACCAAATACAATTTGTAGATACTGAAACAATTTGCTCAAGACAAATTGGAATGGAAAAACCTTGTAAGACGACTGATCAATGACATCAGAATGATGATAAAAGCAGCCTCGTAACATCTTGATTTGACTTAGCCCAGCTCAAAGACCTAAGACCAGTTGAAATGTTTTGAAAGAATAATCCTGTTCTTCGATTTCTGCTCCACTTTCGATGATGCTACCAAGACCCATATTTTGATCTCCAAACTCAAAACAATGAAATGTCCACAATGACTTGATTGTCTGGTTCCTTGACTTTATAAAATCGGCAACACGTGTTAAATTCAAATGTTGTTACTCAAATCTCATATTTCAACAAACACAAGGGCACTACAAGGAGGTCTTTTATTACAAATTTTATTCATTCTCATTCTCATTACAAGTCAAGTGAATGTGGAATTGTTCATCCAACTTTGAGTCTTATAAATTTTGCTGATAACTCAGCTATCCAGGGTCTGATATTTAATGACAGATAGACACTTTCACCAAATGGTACGGATGATCACTTTCTTTTATTGAATGTCCACAAGACAAAACATTTCATTTGGCATCGCCCAGCAACACACAAACCCACATTGCCTAGGACAACCAGGTCTAATTCAGTAAAAGAAATTGAAGACCTTTTGACTTAAGTAACTCAAGCAGCTAAAAAAAGTAGAAGGGATCTAGAGAAATCCCTTCTCTTGAAAATATAAGTGTTGACAAGGTAATGAAAAGGGAAAAGCGAAGTGAAACAACATATGAAGAAACGCCTCACAAGTGGGGTATAAAGTTATGGGCTAACGCTGGTGGCGATGGAATACTGCAACAATCTGCAGTGTATCTGTATCAGGGTTCGGTATCCACGAGAGAAAATCTGGCCATCCTTCTTGAAGAAGACATTCAAAACAATCGACCCACAAAACCATATCAACTCAAAAGCCTTATTTGAAATTGGACAAAAGTCATGTTCTTGAATTTGAAGATAGTGATACAAATTTTCAGGCTGCAAACACAAGTCACATGTGTATTGCTTTAAATTCAACATGCATTTGTGTGTGAAAAAGGACAGATATTGTTTCAGACAGTTTCATACTTGTAAACATATCGAATGTCACTTGTGACCAGTGTGCCAAATTTGGCACATTGTTTTATGTTCCTTAACTGCCCAATGTGCCAAAATGCTGTATGTAGTTCTTAAAAATAAGATTGGATATTTCTAACAACTGGAATCATGTACTCGGTCCATTTGTTTTATAAAAATTTGATTTTTATACCTAGGAAATCTATCATTGGGCATTAGAGAGTTAAACCCTTTTCTTATAAAAATGTAACACACGAAAAGGACATTTATAATTACAACTCTTCTCTGGTGAGTCTGGTGTAAACACTAGAGAAGAGTTGCCTACAGCAATGCAGGATAGAGAAATATGGAAGAAAGAGGTCATGCTCATTCGACTCAGGTAGATGGAGTAAGTAATAGTTACAAACTCTCGAGAAGAGGCTGATGGTGTCTTCTTAATGACAAGGGGATCTTGCCAAAATGTGAAGAAAACTCATTCATCAAATAGTAGTAGAGCCTGCCGTTGCCACCAATATTGTCATGGCACTGACTGTCCTCCACAATTTTCTCAAAACCAAAGAAGTGGATAAATTCCATAAACAATGGAACTCAAGGACACAGTAGCCAAGCCAACCCAACACAAAGTTTGAACTCTGGTGATCAACCCTGATACAAAGCAACAGATCAAACATTCAAGATAAGTGATTTATGAAGTATTTCATGTCCACTGAAGGCAGCGTCTCCTGTCAAGGAAGTAAGGTTTTTTTTTGTAAACTGTAGAAAGATGTATCGCAACACTAATCACCAATATTTTTTAAACCAACACATTTCTGTTCACTTTCCCAGTTCATTGCTGTCTTTTCCATTATGAAAATCTTGCTTCCAAAGAAATTCTTGATGATAAGCATTGCCAATTCTACAGCTTTCAGCACATGTGTAGACACATAATGTTCCCCAATCCAAACTTTCAACTTTTAAGTAGTTCAGTAACTGAGGCATTACCTGTAGAAAATGTAAGAAAGAAAATGTATTTGATATAAAAATTTTTTTCTCGGAAAAGGATATAATAACCATCCCTCCTTTATAGTATAGAGTTCACACTGATCTTCTCAATATTGCCAGAATTGACTTTCTCAAGAATGATGGATGACAATAAGCATTTATATTAACTAAATTAAATATACTACCCAATGATGCTTCAATTACTGCTGCTATTTCCTTTACAGACTGACTCACATGTGAGGGTTTGACATTTGTTTTCTTAACGGAAATAATGATAATAATAATGATGCAAGTCATTTATATAGCAGCTAATACAATTTTTGCATGCTCTAGGAGCTTTAGAATAGCATAACATAATACCACTCAAAAGACAATCAGTAAATACATGACACATAATACACATGACAGGCTATGTAAACATATAATAACAATGAACATTTATATAGCACCACATTTTATTAGCGAAATAAAGCTCTGGTGTTAATATCCAGCTTAAATGTATATGAGTATGAGCGGTTGTATCACTCATTTTATTACTTACAGAACAGAAGTGGTGGCAAAGGTAATCACTTTCACATGGACACTTATTCCAAAAATGCATCATCACAAAATCAGTACATTTTCCCTTTGTTCCCAAAAATATTATGAAAATAATAGAGCAAGTAGTCAAGAGTCAGAAGTGAATAATCCTGTGATTTCTTTGTAACCCATCCCTGAATGGTGATGTAGAGTAAAACAAAGTACTAACAGTCCATCACTGAAAAAAAAAAGATTTACAGCATGACAAAATTAATTTCAAAATGAGAGCTGAAGATCAAAACTTACTTGAAATTCAAAAATTCTTTTAGCACCACAATCACAGTTTGGGATGTTGTCGGGTGTCGGTTTGTGAAATGCAGACACCCACAATGGCTCCCCGCCTCTAGAGTAACGGAGAACCTGGAAAATCACAATATAAAATTCAATGAAAAACTTTAGAAGATTGTTGTTTTACCCAAGCTCCATAATATTTATCAAAATTCATCTCAGAATTATTACTTTCTATTCCAACCCATCGACTATCATTGTAACTGTCCTCGTAATCTATTGACATTGTTAATTACCTCCAAGGCTATATTATCTTCCCTCTCCCCCATCTCTTTTATTTTGTCACTGTGATCTCAGCACTGTATTTACAGCAATCATTTTGATATTTTTGGGGCAAATCAAATGATAATTATTTATACATTGTTAAAAATACGTCAACATTTTAAGTTAAGCATAGAAAAATAGTTGCACGACCAGACATTTTTATATCACTTATTTTTACCGTAAGCACAGTTTACGATTATATATCTTTACTTTCCACATAGAGCACATTTATCATAATAAGTAATATATATCTTTAATCTCCAAGATTATAATGATTATGATGGCAAAACAATACATATAGGTGTAGATAAAAAAGACTAGATACCTGTGTTGGTTCTATATCAATTCTTTTCTTGAAGCTGAGAAAGTGTTTATCATCTTCAGTTTCCCCTGTGGCAGCTTTGTCCAACTCTTCCTCTTTGAACTGTCCACTTTCACTGACACTTTTCATCTTAAGTGCTTGCATCATCACCTTATAGTCTTCCATTCGCTCCTCATCAGTCTTTCTTTCACCAGATTCCAACTCCTCTTCTTCTGTGACCAAGTCATATTCCTTAAACAGCAGCTCATGTACATGATCCCCTCCTGTTCAGAAAAAAAAGATAAAGCGCATTCATACATTATTATAATGAAAATGGAAATTTGGTTTGGTTATTTAAGGGCAACATCAAACATGGCAACAGTATGTATTATAATTAAGATAAACGTGTAAGACACCAATCAATTTTGGTATTAATCAGACGAAGGTCTGAGACAAATGTAAAGAAATAAATTATTACATCACTACTATTACATACCCTTATTATTATTATAGATAATGCAGACAAATCAGATCCAAATGCTAGTAAAAAGCTGAACCAATAACATAAGGCTGCAATTGCAATTAATTTGTTTTATATCTCAATCTCTGAACAGTAGGCTGATCAGTTTGTTTTTTTCCAATTTCCCTATAATTTATAAATATAATATTAATTATTCATGGTTTTGCAGTCCAGCATGATGACAGTCAGGGCGAGATGAATTTTTCTTGCAGGTACTTTGTTGAAACTTTGTGATACTGATATGCTGCAGCCTGAAGTTGGGAACCGAGTTGTTTCTTTCTTATGTTTATAAAGTAAAGGGGCTGTTTGGATTATTATTATAACAAAAGCATTGCTGCAGTCTGCAGTAAAAAAATGAAAACATCATAATAATAATCATCATGACATTTCATTGCTGATCATAACCTCACTCACCCTTTCTTTGGTCCTCTGCTTGGACATTTCCCCCACATATAGTTTTATGCTTGCATTTCCAATCCACTGTTTGATGTTCTTTGCTGCAGTAATACACCTCCTTACACTTAGCACATTTTTTCAAGCTCTTGACTCCACAGACATGACATAAATTGTGATAGTGATTTGCATGAGGAAATGAACTGCAGTCCTCTTCACTCTCACTCTCAAGATTCTCATCTGGTGGGTCCTCACTGTAAAAAGTGTTTTTTAGAGGCAGCTGTGATCTTAGTACTGTAAAGTTCTGTGTCTCATCTTCTTTTGTACAAGTATCTCGTGAGCACACAAATATGAAAAGAGACCGATGAAATGTGTCATTCGTCTTCAGTGGCGCATACACTTGCATCAAAAACACAGTTGGTCCGCCACACTTGCCACATTTCACTGACTCTGGTTCCGGCAATGGATCGAATGATAACCAGGCGGGTTTTCCGCCAACTTTGCTTGGGAAAAAATGGCTTGAAAGAAGTCCAGAGTCGACTTCTTCTACAAACCCCAATTTCACTTTAGACGTTGAGTCTGCATGCTCTGTTTTGATGGAGGTCGCCATTGTGTTTAGTAAATTTGTGTTGTGAGTGCAGTAGTGGGCCTAATGTAAATTCATGAACTGAAGATTTCTCAGTTTTCTAAATGGAAGTGTCTAGGTAGACCCCAATTGGGGACCACGTAGTCATGGTGTCTAGGTAGTCCCCAATTTCTATTACATTTTCCATTTCAACAGAGTTAAATAAATTTCATTTGGAAGACAAGACATAATATGTGTTTATTTTGTGTTTATCAATCAATTGGGGACTACGTAGTCATGGTGGCTATCTAAAAATATCAACGGCCGTTTGTTTTTCTCACATACAAGAGGAATGCATTTTTGGTGCTTTCAAAAAACAAAACGTCAAATGACGAAAGTACGAGTGACAAATATATTTAGAACATAAATGTGAGGGCAAAGGCCTCTGGCTCTGGGACATTAGTAAGGAATTGTAAGAAGGGGATGCGAAGAAATAGGTGGAGGAAGATCATATTAATAAAGAAAAAAATATGATAAAGAAAAGCAATTATAAATTAAATTACTTAGCTTTGGCTACCATCCAGTACACAGCCTTCCGAAAATAATTTTATATTTGCTTGCCTTGTCTTTTTGGAAGTCACTAATCACTAATGCATTCCTATTATATCTTGTACCACCCACACCATTGGCTTCAGCAGAACTCCATTTCTTTATCAATCGTTTGCTTCGTTTATTGTTGTTTTGTTTTTTACAATGAAACAAAACAATTAACTTCCCCACAGTACAAATTATGCGGCAATGGGTGCGCTTCAAATGTGACAGGCGTGATTCATAAATCGACATACACACACGCACGCACTTCACCCCCTTTGTCACAATTGAGTCCATTTTCACGAAATCGGGATTAACTGAAACTGGGATATAACGGACTTAAAAAATCAAAAAAATACCAGTTGATACGACACCTGTTAAAAAAGCCAGTCTTTTTTTTGGCATTGTTTTCCGAAAAAGAAATATCAGCAACAGCAAGATATATTATATATTTGACCAGAAAAAAGAATTAGGATTTCAAATATTCATAGTTTGAAAACTAAAGCAATTAGAATTTTAAACAAAACATGAATAAAAGGATACACTTTCCGATTTTATAAACATATATGTATTTCATCAATGGATAGCAAAATGGCACTGCTTTGTATCAAACCGTCACAAAGCTAGCTCTTTGAAATTCATGTTCTCTATACAAGGTGTTTCAATACCTTAGACCCCTCATAGTCAGCCAAACTCAGAGTAGAAAGAACAAAACAAATGGAATATTTTTCAATAGCGATTATTTCTTATTTCAAATTCAAAATTTCATACATTTATTTCCATATCTAGAATGTCTACTACCTGCTTTCCTAATACCATCCCTACGAGAGATATCGACTTTGTGTGCTTTTTGCAATAGCAATGTTAATGCTTATGAAAACTTAGGCTTAATCATTGAAATATAGAGCCAAAAACTACCCATGGTCTCCCAAAGAATTTTGTTTGACTTGAAATCTGATAATGAATTGTTCATTTCGTCTTATCCCACGCCTCTGGATGCTGTCAGAAAAGCGGGTGGTATGGTAGATATCAAATATTGAAACAATATAGGTAGTATGTATGAAAATTTGGATTTGAGATAAGGAATAATGATCACTGTTGACACCAATTATATTTATTTGCACACAAAATCAAACTATTAAAATAACAATAGGAAAATGATATAGTGCCAGCGAGAGACAATAACATGACTCTGTTTGTAGCGAGTCTGTCTTTGACAATTTTTTTTCTTTCTTGATTATTGCCTCTCACTGGCACTACAATATTTCTTACCATTATTCTGTATACCATTACCATCATATGCCCGCTCCATATTCATTTATTTCACATTATAAAAAAAACAACTGTTTTATCGGGAACACTCACCATACCACCTGGTCACAAGCTGAGCGTGCCAAGACTGTCTAAAGACTGAAGCCTCCACCACCAAGATAAGACTGCCCTAAATTTGACTCCCCGAATTCCAACATACACACACACACACACCCTGTCGTGATCATCACCAACATTTATAGACTTTCACTTGCACACCACACAACTAGCTGCACGACTGGCTGGCAGCAAATATAATCAAATCACGGTGTTGATGTAAACTGGACTGATAATTTTATAAATGCAGTTGAAAGTAATGAAAGCGAGTCTTTGCTGTACAAGAAAGCTATGAAAGAGTATTATCTGGATGTTGCCTCATTACACACCTCTTCCTGACTGGTACCAGGTAACAGACGGGATTTGATTGAGTCTTGCTTTCACTTTCAGTTTCCATTCTTATTTTTGGAAGTAGATCTATAAAAGCAATAGCATCAGAATCTGCCACTGCCAGCCTTTATGATTGAAGTGAGGAGGTAGACATCAAGGCAACAGTCAATTCTTTGCTGGTCAAAATATCAGCAACTGATAAAAATCCCCCCAAAATAAACCCCACGAAAAAAAAAAAACAAGATAATATTTCAACAGTAAATCAACTTTAATATACATTAGTATAACAACAATGGATGGAGTCTTTAAAAAATGCCCCTAAAACAATTCATTTTATTTTGAAAAAAATCAATATTTACATTCATTCTATTTCATTATTACTTCCTTTCAACCAACCTCAACAGTATAATCCAAGTACAGTAGTCTCCACAGGGAAGTACTTCTTTCTTTCTTGATCAATTTACCTTTTCTACCTTTCGGTGTAAGTGTAAGGCTTATACATCATAAACAACAGGGAAGCACACTTCCATCAATTGATTACTTGTAGTCTAGGTTTGACATGTTTATTTGCTATATAATACATGTGATAATGTAAGTTCACATTTACATGCAAAAACACTCTTACTTCCAACCTCCCCCATGCTCTCAGTCAGAGACCACTGTATGTCTCTGGAAGAGTTAGTATATGCTCATTGTTTCATCTATGGTGACATTTGTAACTGTACTTCTATTCAATGACAATCACATTATTTGCATAACTGTACCATACTACCAAGAGAAAAAAAAATTAAACATAAAGCATTCTTTAAACTGACAACTGCAACATCATATGTTAACTTCTATTCAATACATACCACATAAAAATATAATAAAACTGACCATGAATAAGGTAAAAAATGCCTATATTGAAACTATAGAAATATGAAGATGATTTTATACACTTTATTCATTAAGTAATGGTAATTGTCTTGTACAATGACATAAATAGACACACTCATGATTTGTGTTCAAATTGACACAGAAAGCATAAACCAGAATTTGTCTCTTTTAAATTTTGGAAAATAAAACTGAATGAAAGATAATTTTAGAATGACAAAATTATTATATCTGAAGAGATTGAAAGTATTCGACATTCTTGAACTGAAGGTATTCCACATTCTTCCATAAATATCACATTTCTCATTCATCCATCAACTGCTATGGGTCCATCACATCAACTGAGGATGAAAAAAACCAAAAAAAACCACAAGACACCATATACATTATTTGTTTCTAAATTTCCTTTAAAAAAAAAAACATAAAAAAAAATCAAAGCTTTGAAGCTGCACCGAACAAAAGGTATAATTTGTGGCCATCATCAATGCTAAACAACGTGGGAACAAATACTCATGTATGTACAAAGTACAGTATATCAATAACGAGTGAAAAAATTTATAATTTGTTCTTCAGCTGAAGGGCTATCAATTTGAATTTTTGTAGGTATATAAATAATCACAATCAGTACCAGAATCGGCTGGAACTAGATAACAATAGAACATTATTTTCTGTTCACAACAAGAATTTGCAAACAAAAAATAACTGAGTGGTTCAACTCATAAAATTTATGGAGCATAACTATGATTTTATGTATTTTTAGAGTGAATCAGATTCCATTGTAATGCAGGGAAAGACTTTAAAATTACGGAAGGAGTTAACTATTAACTGACTGAACAGTATAGGTAACCCAGATTTACCTTTCTCTGTTCATCTTGTACAGTCTTAGAATCTTCCCATGGTCTTGGACCTCGAATGTTCTGCCACTCATCATGTGCATCCTCTTTTTCAATTTCCTATATATGGAAAGTAAGAGAATAAATTATAAAATGGCACATGATGCCTCAACAGAGGCAGAAAAAAAATTATGGTTCATAATTTAGGTCAAGCAGGAGAACAGCAGCAATACACTGTTGAGTATTCATCAGTTGAGGCCAGTAAACATTTTATCTTGATGTTGCAAGTCTTGAGGCACATTTTATTTGTCAGAGGCATAAAACTGAAATAATCTGAACTCATTCATTTCTGTCTTTTCAAGGTTATTCTTACCTAAATGCTCAAGGGAATAAATTTTGCAAGGTTTTATTGGCTGAAAAATTGTGGCACAATAATATCATTTTTTACATTAGAAGAGCATTCAAAAAAAATTTCATTTGACACCCACCGTCAACATTTCTTTTTGTGCAGTCTTAATGTCTCTCAGCTGCAAACCCATTGCCACTGCCTCTTCCTCTGACAACTGAAAAACATAATACACACAACAGAATAAATATTATTGGTAAAAATATTTGTTAAGTTTCAAAAATTCTGAGAACTGTGCATTCCCTATATTTTTGAAATGTTACTATTTCACTAGATATTTATTTGCGGAAGAACTTTTTTTGTCAAGTCTTTAAAAAAGCTTTTCACACATTTTGCTCTCATTCATGGAACAAAAAATTTTGATGTTCAAAATTACAAAGTAAGAAGTTTTCTCCTCAACTTTTGAATAGGACAAGATCGTTAGAAGATATTCCCCTGCGACTCAACCTCGCCATTTGGGAAGTACCGAAAAAAAATATCATGAGATTCCTTATTCATCATTGGAATTGGAATAGACCGATCAAAAATTTTTCACCTATTCTGTCAAGTATCCCTAAAGTTGACGATGCAATAAAACCAAAACATAAATTTGAAAAATTATGCAATTAAGCTTACCTGTTTACCCTTACGAAATTCATATCGAAGTGTTGAAAATTGCTTTAAAAATACTGATCCACCCACAACAAATATCTGTAGAGATAAAAAGAATATAAAAATTTCAAACAATAAATAATTTATTTGAGTAACCAAATAGGCATTGACATCCAAATAAACTTATCATTTCTTATGATTATGTCTATGATGACCTAAACTGAGAAAATGATATTTTTTTTAGTCACCTCTATGCTGTATTTGTTTGTCTACTACGATTCAAGCCTTTACAACTTGAATTATATTAATTGCCTAACTCGCTTAGAAATCTGATTGTCTCACTTGACCACATGAAATGGGCGTAGTCAGGAATGGCACTATTTGATAATGTAATGAGTTTGAAACCACCTTTTTATATCATCACACAATGGTGAGGGGGAGAGCGACTCTTCTCTGTCTGCATGCTAAGTAAGAGTTCCCAAGTAAAACAGAACAAGGCCAAGGTACCAGTACCATGTAAGCATGGAAATAGGCAATCTCCCTCCTAATTCTAAAAAGTAAAAAGAGATTGAAACTGAAACCAGTAAATTCTGATAGATCTCACCCAAAGCAAAGACAGTAGTGCAAATTTTTTTCTCTCTTAATTTGAACAGATTAGCACTGACAGTGACAATGACAAAACATTGAGTTTGACGCCCTGGACCTAGGAATCCGCCCGCCGCCACTGGCAAGGAAGAAGGTAAGAATAAGAAGGGCAAAGTGATGCAATAGCCAATGGCAGCATGGATTTAAAAGTAAAAGTAATTTGCAATGTGGGGAAACTCAGAAAATAAATGAGCTTTCAAATATTTTCATTTATCAAAAGCAGATTCTGTACAGCTCTTTGTAACATTATTGGTAATTTGTAAGCTGGATACCCGGATACCCTTCCCCTTGCCTTCTTAGCATTGGTTATTTGTGTGGAAGTTAGAATTGGAAGTCCAAAGTCAAAATGACTTGTTGGATGAATGGGTGGACGTTGAATGGATGGACAAATAAAATAATAATGGGCTAACTGTGATACGGTAAGTAAGAGTTTCATAAAAAATACCGTAAAAGGCAAAGCTCTTGTAATTAGTTTGTTCTTGCTTGCTGTGTGCCAAAACCTTCGAATGCTATCCGTCATGGTTTACCCTTTCGTCTAGTTTCACTTTTGTTTTGACTTGACTCATGGTTACATGTCAAACAATGACATTGTAACAGTTTAGCTGTTTCCATCGCTTTAGATCAGTTTCGCAATATCAAGTGGACTTAGCGTGAGTAACTCCCTCCTGATTGGACCAATGTCTAAGGTTGGTCGTTGGCAGTTGATACTGATTGCATTTCAAAATCTAAAGAAATGGTATATTCGCATTCTGTATGATGGATATTATCATTGCCATTGCTATAGACGTCTAATATCGCAGCGAAAAGACTGAGTATTGTAAATTTGAATATGTAATGTTTATTTCGATCTATTGATTCAACGAAAAAAATTTTTGTACCGCTTATTGAATGCTTTGCAGTTCAGTAGTGCAGTGTTGCAGTTTCAGCCGAATTTTGTTGGTAATGTTTTCCCCTTTTTTGTTGTAAAAAATGAACAACTTTACCCTTTTCTAGAATATGGACTAGGCACTCACATTAAGTATTCTTTGTTACTCTTACTCCTGTTATGAATGACAGACTTCGGCACAACCAAGGCCATAATTGGACAAAGCAACATTATATTATTACTATTAATTACTTAATACTAATAATACTTAATATTAATATCATGTGTGTCTAATACTAATACTAAATATAAGTTATAAAGTAATAAAGTCAAAGGAGATAATCTACTGAAGTTAAAGAATAATAAATATTTGTTCTAAAAGCTGAAAATCCTACATGGTTTTGACATATTTGAAATTGATAACAATCGATTTAAATATATATATATAATATATATATATTTAATTACATCAATAGTACAATATTGATGGCTTGTTGTAGTGGCAATGTCTGTATTGGATGCTTGTTCTTTCACCAGAGTACTTCCCTTCCTACTAATATGTGAACTGATTGCTGGTGGTAGCTATCCATTTATACTTATACACCTTGATTGAGTGAAACAAACTTAGTAAAGCATCTTGTACAATGTCAATGATAACAATCCATTGAAATAGGTCGTGAACTTCTGCAATTTGAGTGGGAGTGCAATGCCTAACATTTTGGCCACTCTGACTCTGATTTATAATGACATCATCGGAATGTTATTAGTATAACATACTGTCTACTGCCAGTTATCCGACACGCTTGGGAACAAAATAGATTGTTATATATTCCCTATTGTCTATTCAACATATATTCACTTTTACGACTACAACAGTGTTATATTTAATAATAATAATAATAAATGGCATTTATATAGCGCTTATTCACGATCATCACAGTAGCACATTTACCTCGAGGTAAGCAACGGAACACTCAACACTTAATACGCCACACGCTGCCTGGTTCACGGCTGCTTATTTTGCCCAGAATCGAGCATCTTAGTTGTCTGACCACAGGGGCCATTAATCACCGGGCAGGTAGCACTGAGGCGGGGTCAGCGGGGTCGGATTGACTGTCTTAATGGCACGCG
>JARFNW010112078.1:0-12708 GCA_031763155.1 Dirona albolineata
ACGGGCAATGAATTGACTGTGTAAAACCGGAAAATGGCGGTGACAATCGCTGGCTGGCTGTCGGCTCGATTGCGGTTAAAACGGTAGCGGACCACACACGCAGCGAATGACTCATCGTCAACGAACTAAGATATCACAAAAGTGACGCCGTGTTGAAAGCATCAGCTTACCATTTCAATCACTCTTTTTAACAGATGAATTAAATTCTCTCAACTACATTTATTAAATTGCCCCTGATGGCACAATCTATTTATATTCTTAAAATCCCCAAATTCCTCCCAAACGAGAGAGTACTTACCCTGTGGGCGATAGGGGTGTGCTTTCTGGGCGTTGTCAGGAAAGCGTTGTCAGCACACAGCAACTCTGGATTGAGAATCTGGAAAAGCCAAGAAGACGACGTTAGCTTCATTAGATTCATATAATTATATAATAGTGACTGGTGGAAAGTATGACGGGAACAGTAAAAAAATTGAAAATAATCGACCACCTTTCTAAAGTCAAGGAACAAAGCGCTGGTAATAATATAAATCCCTCCTGGAATTATCAGAAAACAAGTCGTTGGAAATCGCACAGAACACACGGCTCCAATACAACCAGTTTGAGATTGCCTTTCCGGCTTGTGTTTTATGTGTTTGTAAGCTGATGAAGGGGAAACCCGAAACATTCTTTGGGTTTTTTTGTTACTTGTTTTAAAATTAGAGGTATACCATTTTCACTTCCTTTCTGAATGCTTGTCACAGTAGTAGCCACTTACCATGGTGAGTGCTTGTTTGGCCCTTACGAGTACATTTTCTGTAATTGAAGGGATGGTGACGTTTTCGGGCAGACGAACGCTCCCACCGTCCAGATCAACTATTATCACGTCCAACTGGTGAAGGAAAGGATACAACATGTCAAAAATGGACGAGTCACACGAGTTAACTTCCCTATCAAAAATGGACGGGTCACACGAGTTAACTTCCCTGTCAAAAATAAAATACACAAATACAAAGTGGAAGAAATAAATAAATAAATAAATATTGTTAAAAATTAACAGCAAACATTTTGGTTGGTTGATCTACCAAAGAAAATTGTTAAAAATGAGAAGAAAAAACAGCCTTATGCACAGCCCTCAATGGTGCATACAACACCTGCAAAACTTGGTTTGCAGGAATATAGAACAGGACAGATTTTTTTTTTTTTAACAAACAACCGAATTTCAATCCCAAAACAAATTGGGGGAGAGAGGAGGACAGGACTTATGACAGGAGACCAGCTTTAAAAATAATGGTTTGTTCCTTTTTTACACAGGACTGTCCCAGGGAAGAACAGGACTTGGCAGCCCTGACTGGTTCAAAGTACAACAAAGAGGCCCCTAAAACAACACAAAGCTGAACACAGAGCAGATATGACACAAGTTTGGTAACTGTTTTTATGTTCGACCTTACGAATAAACAGCAGTCAGCAGAGTCCAGTCAGACGAGAGAGGAAAAAGAAAAAAAAAGAAAACAAAACAAAAAGCATACTCTATATCTAGACAATTCCCCACCTCCATTCCTACACACATACGTACATACATTCACACATACACAGACACACAAACATGGCGAGAGAATGTGAGTGCTGGTGAATTTCAAATGATAAAGAATGACATATATCAATGATATATCATGATAAGCAGTAAGTAACACTGCACAATAGTGGGATAAATTCTGTTTTATAAAAAATTGCATCTTTGTAGTGAGGAGTCTTATATCAGGCACATGGAATATTTAACCCAATCCACTACATGCATGTTTGTTTATCAAGTCCCCTTCATACCACAGAAAGAAATGTAGGGGCCAGCCATAAGTACAGCTATGAAGGGTGTACATGACAAATGGAAGTAGTAAATTCAAATGACAACGAGGACTAACACCACTCATCACCTAAGACATGGCTAGAGAGACTCTGCATCAGGTATTAAAGACGAGCAGGTGATGAGCCCACTCATCCAAAATACCTTTATCAGTAAATTGGACAGCAATGTACCATGAGGTCCATACATTTTACCAGTAAACACTTTGGTGCTACCCTAGTGGTCACTACTCAGATATAGGACAACTGAGAGCTGCCACCTGGGCTATGTGTCTTTATTAATGACTAAAATATTTGGATGGGTCAATATACAATTATTTTTTTAAAAATACAAACACCCCACCCCAAAAAAAAACAACCTAGATGTTATGACACAGAAATAGAAGAAAATGTATATTGATCCCTAATTAAGGGGGATGCTTTTTTTTAAAAATCAAGGAACACAGATTTCAATACAAATGTGAAAAAATGAAAATGACTTAAAACAAAACAAACAAACAAAGACGTATCACAAGAAACTATTTTCATTTTGATCTTCAGTCAAGGAAACAAGGATTTCACGACTTGCTGAACATTTTTAACTAACCGACCGAGCATTTTGCATACAAAAAAAAAACCAGTAAAACATTCATCAACATAATGCAAAACGTATCATACAATAGTAATCAAATTCATCTACATTAAAATACCCTCATCCTTTCTTCCACTTTGCAAAAATGAACATATTTGCGTGTGAAAATAACACAAACTCCCACACCAAAAATTTCTGTGTCTGTCCATGCATGTCTTACATCAAAATATTTCCTGTGATAAAGTCGGTGCAAGAAGTGAAAAAAATATGTTCTGTCCCAAATTACATTGAATTTATTTGCTTTCACTAAAAACAATATTATAAAGTGTGTCAAGAAATTTGCTGGGCCAAGAAATAAAATATTACAAAGGGACTCATGATTCCAGAAATGAATACAAACTTCAAGCAATTCTCTTTAAAACACAAGCAGGGCAGGATTGGAAAAGAGGATATAACTATAAATATATCATATATACACAGTCAACTGCCACATATCTGACGTCATATAACTATAACTATAAATATATCATATATACACAGTCAACTGCCACATATCTAGCTGCTAAAAGTGTTGAATAAGTGAGCATGGTGGAAAAGTGAATTTGCCAGCTTCAGGTGACAATGACCCTAATGGCCCGTAGCTGTCTCGCCTGCTAGCCTGGTGTCTATCGTGATTACACATTTGCTCTATTTCTACCCAGGTAGTAATGCAAATTTCAGATGTGCCCTCTAGATTTAGCATGAAATTGTAAAAATCTGGTCTGGCCACATGTTTTGAAATGATCATGTTGGATAGTTGGGGTGGACATCAATGTCATGATGATATGATAAGATACCCATTTGTTCCAGAAATATTCTATCAGAGTCGGAAAAGTGAATTTCGGATAGACAAGGACTATATTATAGCAATCCATTTTGCTCCTAAGCAACTCGGTTAAGTGAACAAGTCAGATAATTGGAAGCAGACTGTATAATATATACATAACAACATAAATGATGTTGATATCAAATGGAATACGCCCACTTTCACAAGTTTACAATACATATAAAAATGCTACACCCCGTATTATACATGTTTAGGCCAAGAAATTTATCTCCAAAGCAAAGCTAAATTCACAAGTCAAGAAATAAAATATCAAAATCAAACTTTGTGCACAGTAAAAGTAAACTGAAAAAAAAAGAATAATAATAATAAATAAATAAATAAAAAATGAAAAAAATGTCTCCAAAACACACACAAAAGAGGTAATGCGTACACAATCAAATAAAACAATAAACTAAAAAATAAAAACCCTAAACGGAAGCCTTCACATTTGGATATTTTGAGGTTGCAAACTTGCATGTTGTGAAATGACGAGTGAAAGGACAGCACAGGAGAGGGGGATAACGTACAATGACAATTACTGGTCAATTTACACAGGCACGATGTTTCACTATGCTAGGATAGTGATAGCAGACTTGGAGAAGGAAGAATAAGAAATAAAAATACCAGTAAATTAAAAAAACAAACACCTGGGCGCCAGTGAAATGCAATCATGAACACTTACCAGGTCTGTCGATACACACTGGAGTAAGCGTTTAAATAATTATAAACACATTTTTAAAAACTCTTTTTTTGGGCAGAAATAACAAATTTTAAAAAACAACACACAAATCAAAATAATGTAACTTAAAACTAAGCGGCGAGAAGAAAATTAAAATGAACAAAAGTTTCTCGACTTCAAACGAAAAGATAAAAATATTGTAGCAATGAAAGAGAAGAGTGACTTTGAAAGGACCTGCAGATCCATGGTACTAGTACTACTAATGCTGAATTTACTTTCTGTAACATTGAGCAGACGAATGTTGATTTATCGATTTTTGAACGGCATGTTGCTCTCTTGTAAAGCCCATACTCAACTGTGAGCTGGCACCTATCTCTGCCACCAAAATGAGAACTTAAAACGGAACTCTCGATCCCTCGTCTTCACGGTATGAAGTTTGTTTGTTATCTGTTCCCTTTAGAACCATGGTTAAACTGTAGGGACCAACTTTGGGTCTGGCAGAGGACAGTGTACAAGACAGAAGGCATCGATGCGCAGACCCAGATATAAATGTATCCATGTTAAATGCAAGTCTGCGCCCCACTAGTACACATGGCCTGATACAGAGCTAGAAAATCTATGGATCAAGATTCTTAAAGCAAGCAGTGGATCAGCCCACTGTGCCAATAAGCTTTGTTTGGTACAAGATGCAATACACTGTTCAATATTACTTATATGAGGACCAGACAACATGGTATTATAGCCTCATGTGTTCACCTAACAGCTATAGAAACTGCGGAAATTTTACCAAAGAGGCAACGGTATGAAAGGCAATGGCAAACATCGCCTACCCAGATAGATAACTTGCACAGAGGGAAGCAAGAGAGACTGCACGTACATTATGATGATGCTTAGATAAAAGTCCATTGTGTGTACATTGTCATTGCTTAAAATTACACAACGATACATACACAAGAAGCGAGGCTTCTTATAAAATGAGCAGTGAAGATTATTCAAATTGAAATCGATCTAAAAACCCAGTTTTTGTATATTTTGTACTTCATTCAACACAGAACAAAATTATAAAGAATCTTCACAAAGCTGTGTCGACATAAATGAAGTCAGTTCCCTCCATCCAAAAATAAATCTGTTTTGGTTTTTTTCCCGACAAGGACAATTCTAAACCTCTCTTGTTTATTGTTATGAAACTTTGGACATGTCTGACAATACGTATCCAAAGATTTTTTGAGTTTGCTAAATTTGAATTTTATTTGCTTGAAAATGACACTTTTCTTATTCCCTACTGTTCATCCTTTCTAAAAAGTATTTACAGATTCCTTTCGTTTTCAGGTTGTTAAAAAGGCCATCTTAGTGCAATGTCATTAATGAGAAAAGCATGAGAAAACATCAGTGCAAAGTATTGATCTAAAATAAATTGAATGTGTGTAAAGCATGCAGTAGGGTTAACAGAATGATTTAATTTGTGCTCTTAACACTACTTGAAGGATAAACAGTGAATAAATAAAAATGTCATTCCAAAATAATTAACGTGTACCTCCCAAACATTGGGCACTCGTTCAACGAATTATAGACAGATATGACGTCTTAAGCTTATAACTTATCCAAAGTATAAAGCACTCATTAAGTTCAATGACATTTTGAGCAGTGTGAGACAGCACCTCTAGCTTAGTGACCATCTGCAACAGGAGTTGTGGGACAGAATTTAAAAAAAACAACAACTCAAGAAAGATCCAAAAAAAGTGTCTGGCCAAGAAATTTGAGTCGGGATCTCTGCACCCCAAAGTAAATGCGATAACAACTATGCTAAGAACAACAGCAGGCCAAAGATAAATCTAACAATTTCTGAAGAAGAAAAAAAGCACCCCAATAAAACAAACATAATTGTTATGGGATGGACACGAACATCAATATGAATACCTAATAATAATAATAATAATAATAACAATAATAATAATAATAATAATAATAATAATAATAATAATAACAATAATAAAGAGAATTAAAGGGTTCTCACAAAATCTGAGATGTCCGATTTGAGCATTGCATGGATTCCGGCAATAAAAGGTGTTGGTGAGTTGAGCACTTCCAGGAGGGCAGCAGGGAGAACAGGAATATACACATATCTGGGGAACAAGAAATGATATATATTTATATATGTATGTATGTATGTATATAAATTTATATATATAGCGAATACACACACTCCTGCCATGGATGGCAATCTAGTCCTTGATACACAATTGTAACCTAGATTCTAAAAGAGGATATGACTATATATAATAATAATACTAATACTAAATGACATTTATATAGCCCTTATCCACGATCGTTACCATGCTCTCTTTACAGTAACACATTTGCCCCAGGGAAGCAACGGAACACTTAATATGCCACCCGCTGCCTGTTAGACGCAAATACATTTTTTTGGACAATGACAACGCTGCTTACAACCGAGGGGACCTCCAAATTTAATGTCCGTCTCCGATAGGATGAGTGAGGTAAGCAGGGCAAAGTGTCTTATCTAAGAAGGACACAAGCGGCGGTGAGCCAATTCATAGTCTACTGCAAATGATCTGACATCATGCACAGCTGCTAAAAGTGTTAAATAAGTGAATTTGCCTGGTGGTGACTGAGGGCTGTCCACGTGACCCTTTCAATGATAATTACCCTTACGGCAGTATCGTCTGCTAGCCCCCACCCAATGATGGAAATCACTCTTTGACTTACGTGTATTTCAACGGGTAGTGCAGGACGGCTATAGCCCTACATGCTTGGCACAGTCTGTTACAGCTTTCCGAGTAGAAGAGGATTTTGTGGTCTGTCAATGCAGCGCAAAAAACTGTCAGGGCGTTGTTGATTCCTGTGTGTGAGACATTAAAAGTGAGCTGAAGACCCAGGATATGTGAGTGATAAATTCGACAAGAATAGACAAACAATAAATATAACTAATTAATCATTCAAATGAGAGGGAAAGACAAAGAAGCAGACAGAATGAAAGAGAAGGAGAGGGGGGGGGGGGGGGGCCGAAGAGGGTGGAGAGAGAGAGAGAGAGAGAGAGAGAGAGAGAGACAGAGAGAGAGAGAGAGAGAGAGAGAGAGAGAGAATGAATGCAAAAAATCAAAAAATAATAAATAAATAAAATATAATAAAATAGACAACAAATTACAATATGGTAAAGAAGAAACCATTTCCAACCCATTTCATTTTTTAAAAGAGCATTTACTTTGTTTTAACTATAATATAACTTGTAGTAAACAGGAGAGAAAATATTATGATATTTTTCTAGTGCCTGAGTATAGAATTAGAAGGGCTGGGTGAAAAATTAAGATTTTTTTAGTTTGTAAATAGACAAATAGATCTGAATAAAATGCATGACAATAGAGGAATTCCTTAGATTAAAAAAACAAAAGGCGTTCTATTTTTGGAAAATAAGGCGACAAAGTGCTAATGACATTTGAAGTTACCGATCTAACAGGCATCAAAGTGAACGCAAAAAGTCATCAAAATCGGTACTTCCCCAATAATTATGTAAAATAACATAAAAAACTTGTCCTCTGTACACATATCTAGATATATACCAAAGGAATAAGTAAGAAGCTTTTTGAAAGACGAGGACAAAAAAAGACAAGTGACGTTTTGGCCAAAGGCCTTCGTCAAGCGACGACACAAAGTGACAGTAACACTAAAACATAAAAATAAAAAGCCTAAAACAGTAAGGGCATACCCAGCTGATCAAATAGGATGGCCACACACGTGTCACTGGCTGGCAGACTGGAGCTGAGTGACGGTTGAAGAGCTTGCCTGTCCTTAGCCCCAATGGAGAAACGCACCTGTGGCCCACCTTTCGAGACAAGAAGATTCAATTTGCACAGTTATTATAATCATCCTCATAGGCGAAATGAACAGTCAGTCATCAACATTTACCACGTGTATGAATCTCAAATTATAATCAAATTACAAGCATAATACACTTTAGTTGAACACATTTTCGTTAAAATCGTAGGGCATCTTTTATACAAAGAGCACACTGTCCTAATGAAGTCCCTTATTTTCTTGTACTTAAATCACATATTGCTCTTTACGTGGATCACTTCTTTATGAGTACAAAAATGATGAACAACTTTCTTTCTTTCTTGATCGATTTCCTTTCTACCTTTGAGTGTAAGGTTACGCGAGGACAAACTTTCACCATTGATCTCTCATCTAGAGCCTTCCTCTTTGCGTCCAAATACAAACACCCCCTCTTTTCTATCACCTCTGATATTGTTTCTTGCCATACTTTCTTTGGTCTACCTCTTGATAGTTTACCTTGTTGCCTACATTCTGAACAACTTCACTTTCTCAACTTCTAATTTAGACAAAAGGCTTGGAACAACAACGGTAACTATAATCAATTGGTTAGTGAGAGAAAGAAAAAGTATGACGCTGTTTGAGTCCCATTATTATATTAACACTAATCTGAGCAATCACGTCTGCTTCAGGCCAAAAGTGACATCACTGAGTGGTCGCATTGGCTCATCACATTCACAGCCACGTGATTAAGACTATCATTATCTATCAATATCATTGTTGGCAAAGCTTCCAATAACAAATTTAAATCTCCATTTTGATGAACCAAACATTGCTTTTTATTTTTCATTACAATACGTTCCCTTTCACCAGCCGGACGAGTCAATTGTAATCTCACCTGCAGGGGGTACCTGCACACAACCTAAAATATTTCCGACCAAGGTCTCTATCTTGACGGGCAAGTTGTCGACGAACACTGTATAGATCAGTCCAAGACAGTTCTGAGGACAAAATCAAATCATTGTTTATAATAAGGCAAGGGTTTAAAGGCAGGTGAGATCTAACATTTAAATATTTTTCTCCATTAATGAAAATTCCACCCAAATCTGCCGGGTCAAAGGTCAGTTATTAACCCTGTGAACCCTGACCCCCTAGTTGTAAAATTAAAATTTCATGAACTTAAATAAACCCTGCGCCATTAGAGACTGAGCATGAAGCTCACCCACAAAAATTGGTCTATTGTATTAATTCTGTGAGGGAAAAGAAGCAATATAAAAAGAAAGCAGGAAAAAAACATGCAAAAAACAGGTACTCAGACACATACCCTGAAGGTGTCAAAACATTCATGGCGTGATATCAAGATGAGAGACTTGGGTGCAAACATGGACGAGTGGTGGACAATATTCCCCTCTTGCTCCTCTTCCTCGTCATCAGGCTTGCTGGGCGTTGTAGCTATGGTCTCCAGGAAGGAAAAAACAGCGCAGTAGTGCCGATCCCCGTCCATGTCTGTGAGGACTGCCGTGTAGTAGGATGGCTGTTTCCTCTGAGTGGACAGGCTCCATCCCGTTGGCTGGCAAAACTAAAGATGACGATAAATATATAAGATTGTTAATAGTAACAAAAAATTATATGTGAAACATAAATAGATCTGTAATAGTAATAGTAATAATCAATTTATATAGCGCACAAATCCACAAAGGTGCTCTAAGTAAAAAATCATTCATGTCTTATATCATGCTTGACTCAAAAATGAAAAAAAATAATTTATTATAATAATGGAACTGGGAACTAGAACGTTTTTATATACAAAGTATATTTGACAGTCTAATTAAATTAACAATTTGTTGTGAACAGGTCGTTTCTTTGTTCTTTCCTTATAATATCTCAAATGTATTTAGCTCTATTCCAGACTACCAAATCTTACCAGTGGCAGCCCTTGCATAAATGGACAGCCATCCCAATCTTTTTCTGGAAACCGCTGCAGGATTTTACCATTACTGGCACCTGATCCTGTGTGACAAAAAACAAAAGTTAAATTGTCATATATTTTTAAGAGGATAAAAAAAACCCCATGAAAATATCATAATATTGACTATCATAAAAGCTATTACTAATTACCCAACGCTTTCATTCGGATAAAAAATGTAATTTTCAAGTACTGAAGTCTTGCTACACTACCAGTCTATGACTGGAGTGGTGTCTGGTATGAAGAGAAACAAATCAATACAAATGCCCAGAGCTGGTAAATACCTCCAATTGCAAGCAAGTCTATTTGGATCTTGCTCCTTGTTTTAGACTTGGGTGTGAATGTCATGTGCTCACTAGATGAAAGTCAGCAGGTTCTGATTCATGACTCCATTCTGGCAATTCTCTCCCGATTCACGCATTTCTCTCATACAAAAACAATTTCATCAGGTGATGACTCAGCCATTCCTTTGTTGCCTTTGGTCCAGAGGCCTTTTCTTTTGTTCCCAATGATTCTCAACTCCCACTCAACTCAACCCTTCTATCACAATTCAAACTGCCCCGTATCAAAAATCAATTTGGATGCAGAAATATAGTATATTAAAGTGATATAATATATATAATATCTTAAATCTGATGGTGTTATTTTCAAGCTTGCTTCTTGTGACATCTATGCTATCTAGTTCTAGTCTACAACAATGTAGAATCTAAGTGCCAAGTTCTGACCAGTGTTCAAATCCAACCGCCAGCTACTTTTATTGCTTTTGTTTACATTTAAAACAATTATATGCATAATTTATGGTGTTTTGTGATTTGTGCTTGATCAATGTTAAAAAAGAACTGCCTTGCGAACACAAAAACGTCATGTTTATTAATTAATTAATGTTAGTAAACAAAAACATTGATTGGGACACTGGGGCAGGAACTCGACGAGACACACCCACGCCCATAGTCGTCTGCTGACTTCATCAAAATGTAATCAATAATATATCAATGATCGCATCTTTTAGATTTTATTCCAAATGGCAAGTGTTTTCAATGGATTTTTATACATTTCCAGATTCCAGTCAGTATTAGATTTGATTTACTACCCTTGCTCTCTAACTCTAATGATTCAGGAAGGAAATCTGCCACCCTCTTCTTCTGACTGGTGGATTAGAGTTTAGATTTAGAGTTGAACTTCTGAAATCAGAGGTAACATTTTAACTTTACAAAATAAAGTAACCAGATCTGTCCATACAGAGACTAGACAGATTATGCAGCAAGGGACTAGCCAGGCACTACATCAACACAGACTACTATACTAGTCTACACACTACACACTGCACAAGACCCCCAGCCCCAAAAATGATTCAATCTCCTACTCCTTTGCCTTTACTTTGCCTGGTTATTTGATTTCAATTGATTGAAGTAATATTGTAGACGTAATTTTTAACCTGCTACATACATCTATGTATCTTAAACGATAGATCATCGGCCTCGTCTAGTATGACAGACCATCAGCATGCTAGACTAAATCAATTGTTTACAATGAGCCCAAGTGAGTGAATCATCGAAGTCCAAGATTCCGGACTTCCAAAAGTGCAAGAGAGAGTGAGAGGAGAGGAGAGGTGTCACTTAGAAATCCGAAAAAAAATATAAGCTTCCTTACTTTCTTTTTCGAAGTCATATCCAGCGACCACAAAGTAGTCGGCCAGACGCGACATTCCAGCGATCCACTTTCAAACTTATCACTTTAGTGGATCTTACACTGAAAGTATTTTCATAGAATTCATTCTATCAGCTTCCGATAACATTGTTCGACGCCATCTTGAATCCATCATTTTGGTGATCACTCCGTACTTTACAATCGTATAACAGGTATTCATAGTTCCTCAATTAGTTTGTGCTGTACGCACGGCCGAGTTCATGTGATAGCTCATGCAGCAGTCGGAATTTCACACATTCCATTCTAACTATGCCGAAACGTGCACTAGATAGAGCTGCAGAGAGCAGAAAGTCTACTGTAGCTGAAACTATGCACTTTCATCATCTGATAAATCCAAACTGCGTTGATCGTGAGCAACGCCCTAATACGCTGAATCAATGCAGGAGTAAAAACACATAATTCTTGATCGTTTCATCACCTGCTTGTTGATTGTTTTACATTAGGCCTATTTATGTATCAGGCCAAGCCGGGGAATTTCAGCTAACTAAGCTATTTTCCTTTCAAAGGGCAATATATTCAAAGTTTGTTACTAGCCTTTTCTCGCCTAGCCCCGTTTCTGAGGAAGGAAACCCAGCCACAATTACTACTCCAGACTCGTGCATGTGACGTGGGTGGATGGATAGAATAACTTCTAATATGATATAGGCCTAATATATTGTTATGATCGGTTTAATTGGACGGTTGAGGAAATGGGTTTGGTATAATCTGCACCCAGCAGTCCCACAACCTCAGCAAGGGGCTTGACGCATGATGATGCTGCTGCTGATGATGAGGAGGAGGAGGGTGATGGTGATGGAAATGATAATAATAATAATAATAGTAATAACGATCTTGATGATGTGATAATGACGACGACAATTAAGACGACAATGACGACGGCGATGATGATGATGATGAAGACGACGACGATGATGATGAGAACGATGATAAGGATGTTTATGATGATGATGATGAATGTCAGTTATATGAACCTAATGTTGAATTGTCATTACCTTCGTGCACTTTAGGGCAAACTTCCCGCCAAGTGATTTTTGATCGCCTAGAACCAGCATCAAGAAAACAAACAACAGTCAATTTTAAAAACCATCTAAAAGACAAACAATCAAACAAAAAACATGCAAACAATAGCAAGGAATTTGGAAACATGGCTGGAAATTATAAACTTTAGATATCCAAGCAACTGAGTATTACATACTTACATATAAACAGAAATAACCACGCAGTCTCTCTCTCTCTCTCTCTCTCTCTCTCTCTCTCTCTCTCTCTCTCTCTCTCTCTCTCTCTCTCTCTCTCTC
>JARFNW010112189.1:0-12703 GCA_031763155.1 Dirona albolineata
AAGACCTCGATCCCACATTGCGGCGCTGCTCTGCGGCTAACGTCTGGGTTATTCCGGTCTACCCTCGGAATAGACCCTAAAGACAAATTTCCCACAATAAAGGGAGTTTTTATTTATTTTAGTGGGCTATTAGTTCAGATACTTGGGGTTAATTGAATATTAAAGATAAAGATCAAGTCTGATGAAAGCATTATAACTCTTATCTCGTTTTAAGCTACTTGTCACAAGACAAGAGGTCCTGAGTTTGAATCCTGAATGATGTTAAGACCTTGGGAATGACTCGACTCGGGTGTGAATGAGTACCCAGCTACAGGCAGAGAAGGTTATTGTTAGAATGTTAGCATGATAAGCCTAACAGGCTGCTATACTGTATGCTCCCTGTGGGAGTTGAGAAGGACATTGAATGACATGTCCTACTGGGGGATAAATGGTGTAAAGTCTGTGAGCCGGTTCATGCTTCATGTATTGGGATACACACTATGAACCCATCTTTATGTTTTATCTCAAGTTAATCTTCAAGAACTGGACTTATTTCTTACATTATTTACTATATAACATTTCTTGCACCATCAGCTTCAGGTTCAATTTTCATGAATAGATTTTGTCTATCAATTCTTATTTTATGGCTTCTTTCCTTCAAAACATAAGTGTTGTTCACTACAATCTTTTAAAGACAAATAAATTAATGCATTTGTATTGCATATTATATCCACAATCATCCTGATACTATGTGCATTGCACAATACTTCGTTTATTTCCAGGCAGGCCATGATAAGACATCTTCCACCCCAACTCTGCAACGAGTCGGGACAGTAGGAACTGCTATATAGTAGGCAGATCCTCATTGAAGCTTGAATCAAGTCAAAAAATGATTTATCCAAGAAAACAATGCTTGCAACCTGGTTTGATAAAATGTCGCTTTCCACCTATCTAAGTACTAGACCTAGCCTCTCTCAACGTTGCTTGATTCAATGACCACTTCAGTATGAACATCATGCAGCAGCTCTTTTTAAATTTTATTTGATAAACTTCAAAGATGTTTTCCCCATCCTTATAATTCTTCTATCATTCAGTTCCGTCAGAAAAAGGAACTATGGTTTTATATACAAATTATAATTATAGTATAGTTTGCATTTTCCCTCTGTCAATATAAATTTGATATATTACTTTCCTTTAAACCTGTCTTGCAATTCATCTGCACTTTCTGCTATGCTTAACTATTTCAATCACCAATTATTGTTATTGTTTCTATCAAGTTCATTATCTCCATCATATTTTTTAACAATCTAGCCTTTACTATTCATTCGATTATTATTACATAGGAAGGAAGGGTAACGGGAAGGAAGACTTTAGTAGTCTGAATGCACAGCTCATTAAACTCATATTAAGACATTTGGAACAACATTTTCATCCTGAGTTCAATACACACAAGACTATGGGTAGTGGTAGGGCGTGAAATGAATATATTTTCCAGTTCCAGTGACCCACCAAACTCAAACGAATATAAATATATCAAACTCTGTTCTCATCAGCTTTGCCAAGGCAAGTCCAAATAATGTATTAACATTTCTGAAAATAATATAACTTTAATAAATAACAACCAATTGCATTGCAGCATGAAAGGAAAAATGTTCAAATTATACCTCCAAATACAGGTTTCAGGTGCAAAAAGAAAGTCTCCAATGTACACAGGATGTTGATGTCCCTAACAACGATATGAGAAAAGGGAAGTCGTTCTTTCGATAAAAAGTACACAAAAGGTAACAGGTCAATCTAACTTAGTGTATTGATATCACATTTATCAGAATGATACAGAACGAATTGTAAATAATAAATTTTACAACCTAAAAAGAACTTTCCGTATAGTAAAGCAAATTTCCACAAATTTGATTTTGAAACATGCATTGACAATTTAATAGCAGACCGAATACCTTCGAACTATTTCCTTAATACCAGTTGACCCTTGACATGACCCCAACATTTCCCGCGAAATATTAGGCCAGCGCAGCTCCAGTGAAGGGAAAGAACGAAGACTTCTCATTTACACTTGATATATTTTCAACATATTTATATTTTTCTATTCTATTTACAAATTAACAACCCAAAATGGCAGTGAGTATGCTTTGTTTCACAAATGTCAAATAACATTAGATTGACCCCTTTTCATGTTTATAGGTAGAAAGAGATTATTTTTAAGATTCTTGCCGGGACCGGGAATATCAATCAACATGCGTCTCTTTCTCATGCTTTTTATTTTTATCGGTGCGAGTACGGCCTGCACTGTTTTACGGTGTCATAAAAGCACGCCCTGGGTCATACAATTACCATAGACGTAGAAGAGCCTCTACTAATGAATGATGAGAATGTTAGACTAAGACTAGCGAGAATGATAATATTGGGTGGAGGATTTATTGTATAATAAAAATAAAAATATGAACTAAGACTAATAAGCCAAGACTAAAACTAAAAGTAAGATTCGGACTCGGATGATAATAATACAATAATAATAAAAATAATAGTGATAGGTTTAGGATCTACATAATAATTGTTATAATATAATACAGTTGTTAGTTTAAGGTTAGAATCAATGATCACTGCCCAGATTATTTAACTTCTTTTACTACACCAGTAGTACCACCGTATTTCTCTAACTCTCTATCATTATCATCATAATCATACTCATACTGTCTATATTTATATGGACTCCATCAACCCAGAGCCTGCTCCCACCCCAAAATAATGAATAAATAAAAATATCATCTATTAGTATTAGGTAACGTCAATTGGCACTGAGTGACTCGGTGCCAATTGACGAAAACGGGTAAAACGTCAATTGGCACTGTCACTGAGTGACTCAGTGTCACTTGACGAATAACAGGTTAACGTCAATTGGCACCGAGCGGTATCGAGGTACTCGGTCACATTGACATTGATACCGAGCGGTATCGAGGCACTCCGCCACAATTGACACCGAGCGGTCCATACAATTCATAGGGTTACAAAAAAAGCTCACAAAAAACCCTCAAAAGTTATTAAAAATAAGAAAACACATCACACACACTTTAACTTTAATAAAGTGAACAAAGGAAGCATATATTGAAAAAATAATCAAGAAAAAGAAAAAAAAGGGCGGTTGCGAGGTTAGAACTCACGACCTTTTCGTATAAAGCAGACGTGTTAACCACTTCACCACAGAATCAGTTGCAATTGGTGGCATAATTACAATTCATATGTGGGCGAATAGTCACTCTGTTTAAACAATGGAGTGGAGAGTTCCAATCATGCCCAGTTCTAATTGGATACAGTAACTTCGATTTAGCACGGTTCCAATTGACGATTACTTGTCGTGTGACCGAGTGCCCACGATACAGCTCGGCGTCATTTGACGTTTACCCCTGTTTTCGTCATTTGGCACCGAAAGCTTAGCAGCAGCTTGGATTGGGATGTGTGACTATACACAGTGTACACATACTATTACTATAATAACTATAGTCATTATATAGTATTAGTTAGTAGACTATATATTTATATTATTATTATTATATTTTCATGGCTAAAAAAACTAAAAGTAAAAGACTGATGGCGATGGTCAATATATTGACCACAGCCACATATAAAAAGATTAAGATTAGTCTATATATATATTAAATGTTAATAAAAATAAAAACTTAATTAAAATGTATTTTGTTTATTAACTCTCATAACAGGATGAAAGCTCTGATGCTGATCCTTTCTCCACTGCAACAAGCCCCACCAGACCATCCAGGGATCCTCTGACGTCTAGTCCTGGCCGGGATCTCCCACCATTTGAAGATGACCCTGAGTTGATGGATGACGACAATCCTGATGATGGAGAGATTGAAGAAGAGGAGGGGGAGGAACTGTTTGGAAACAACTTGGAGAGGTAATTTGGCGTAGACATTTTCCAGTCTAGTCTCTAGCCCTAGGCCTACTTTTATGAAATGTTTGATTTGTGATTGAATAAAAATACAATTATCATTTATATTCAGGAATAAATCTTCCATCCATATTTTCTCTGATCAGATGGAAAAAAATTAACTTATTAAAAAGTCAAAAATCACAGAAAACCTGAAAAATTTACATCTTTTTTCTTGTCTGATTCTCCAATCATTCCTCTATTCACTTTTGTTCGTCTTCATTACCAAAATTTTACAGGTATCTTCCCTTCTTTTTCTGATTTCTTTTAATAATCATAGTACTGGTCTGTTTACATCTTTTTACATTCATACTCATACTGAATGACACTGATGTAAAGTTTGCAGGGATATAGACTCTCTATATACCAATCCATATTTTTATCATGCTTGTATTGTATCATTATCATTCCTACAGAGACTATCAAGCTATCCCAGCCCTGGATGTTTTTGAGGAGGCTGGCCTGGATACGTCTGAATATTCTGAGCTTTCCGAGGGACAGAGGCAGGATGCTGAAAGGGAAATGAGGGACCGAGATAGAGATGAAGGAAGAGGCCGCATGAGGAGAGGCTTACTTTACGGTGAGAAATGAGGACTGCCAGAAGCTAAAAAGTATGAAAAAAGAAAGGAAATCTTTAATTGTAAAACTTGTTTTTGATGGAATTTTGAAAATATTTTCCTGACATTTGTACATTTGTTATTACATGACTGGTTACTTGTACTTGTAGGGCTGGTTTCCTTTATTATTAGAGGAAGTAATTGTTGGAAGTGTTGTCAGCTTGATGATAAATTTCCAGTTTGTAAAACATTATTTAAACCAATGTGGCTACAATGTATTGATGTCAGTGAGTGTTGTACTTATTTGTGAAATTATTAATTTTTTGATAGATGATGATGACGACGAAGATCGTCCAGCTAGAAAACGTCGCATGGCGGAAAGAGCAGCAGAAGGGGCAACACAAGAGGATGACGAAGAGGTAACCGTAATACTTTGTATTTGCACTCTGCTGTATAGAAAAATTATTCATTAGATCAGTCATGTCTGTTTGTACTGATATAAATTCTGTTCATGAAAAAAACATTGTCAATTCTCACGTTATTGATCACTAAGTATTCCTAACTTTTCCATCTTTTCTGCAAATGGAATTGTCTGGTATGAATGAGCCTGTCATGTCCATGACTCAGGACTGTGTATATGCACAGAGAGCAAATGTTTTTATTTAATCTATACTTTAAAAGAGTAAAATTTATTGATATTTATTTATTTTTCCCCAGATGATCGAGAGCATTGAGAACCTGGAGGATATGAAAGGGCATTCTGTCAAGGAGTGGGTGGCCATGTTGGGACCAAAGACGGAGATCAAACACAGATTCAAAAACTTTTTGAGGACGTATGTCGATCAGAGAGGGCACAGCGTGTACAGGGAGAAGATTAGGCAGATGGTTGAAGGTGATACTTTCATTCAATTGAAATTCAGCATCCATTACTTACAACTAAACTGCTGTTGATTAGTGCTTCAACTTTCAAACCATTATTACTAGTTCATACGTCGTAACTCCTCCACTAGCATACAGAAGTGGGATTACGTTCAGTTGTCATATTTACGGAAGTGCAAGTAGTAGTAGCTTTTTGCTGATTCTTTTAAAAGCGTTGCTATTTTTGTTGACATTCTGCTGTCGTGCAGTAGCGTTTGTTTATTTTTGTACAATCATTAAAATCACCAGGGGAAGGAATGAGTTACCCGAGCAAGCTAAATACTTGGGTATGATTTCTCAGATTCAAGTGGATGTATGCATTACCGTTGCAGGCAAATAAAGAATATGACTGCTGTAGTCATCAGTGTCATGTTAAATGTGACTGGAGGAAAAGTCGGCAGTGGTCAGATTTGTCATGAAAAGTTTTAGCAATGCATTTATTTTTTTCTTAAAAATTTTATTTGGTTCCTATCCTTCAGGCAACAAGGAAAGCCTCATTATTGACTACAACTTACTTGCATCCGTGGAACAGGTCTTGGCATATTTCTTGCCTGAGGCACCTGCAGAAATGTTACAGAATTTAGATGAGGTAAGTTTTTGGTTTTTAAGTCGTGTTTTGATAATTAGGCAATGACTTCTATTATAGAAATGTTATTATTGGGATTGACGTAAGGATTTGTTGGTACTTTTAGGATTGACATTACAATTTAGAGCAAATTAAATCAGGAATGTGTACCAAAAAAAATTCTTTCATTTTCTTTATTTGCGTCTGTCCAGGCTGCCACAGAGGTTGTTTTCAACATGTACCCTAACTATGAAAAGATTGCCAAGAGCATCCATGCAAGAATTGCTGATCTACCTTTGATTGAGGATATCAGATCTCTCAGGTAAATGGCGTTACCTGGTTTTCATTCTGGGTAATGTTTAGCTTTTTAGGGAAACACTTAATAATACAAATATGAAAAATAGTTGGGGGTTGTTTTTTTATATTTTATTTTTATGGTTTATGTTTAAGATATCTGCTTCTTAGTAACTTTCCAGATTGTATTTATTTGAAGTCAAAAGTCAGAGTTTACAGTGATAGTTTCATAATCTGTGTTATTACGATTTTTTAAATTAATTTTTTAATTTGTGAAACTTGTATTGTAAACCTGGCCTGAGACAAAACTACTGTTCGTTAATAAATTAACATTATATCTTTCAGACAACTTCACCTGAACCAGTTGATACGAACCAATGGTGTTGTGACGAGTGTGACTGGCGTATTACCTCAGCTTAGCGTCATCAGATACGATTGTAACAAGTGTTCGTTTGTCCTTGGTCCATTCTACCAATCCCAAAACACAGAAGTCAAACCTGGGTCTTGTCCGGAGTGTCAGAGCCATGGGCCTTTTGAAATTAACATGGAACAGGTATGTACATTATAAAAGGAAATCATTTGGAAGTTTTGTCAACTGTTTTGTTAATGATTGATTGCTAGTGTTACTCCACTGTCACTTTGACCTGTTTTGGTATTATTGAGAGACTTGTTGATTCATTATGGATAATAATAAATGTTATTGGTTTTTCTTACTCTTTTTTTTTAGACTATGTAAGCATAACCGGCGAGTCAGTAGTCAGTCTTACAATGTAAACTTGGAAGTATTTTAAAAAAATATTCTGACTTCTTTTTTTTTCTTTTAGATTAATATTAATGTTCTTGTTTTCCCTTTTCTTTGTTAGACTGTATATAAGAATTACCAACGTGTGACCATCCAAGAGAGTCCAGGCAAAGTTCCAGCTGGCCGCCTGCCTCGTTCCAAGGACACCATCCTCTTGGACGACCTGGTCGATACCTGCAAGCCTGGGGATGAAATTGTGAGTTGGGGATTCTGGGAAGTCTTCTATGCTGAATCAAATATATTTTTTTCGATCTGATCTGTGATTTTCTTTGCCCCATATGTGTTGTTTTATATGTCCTCAAGGGCCTCTCTCTATCTCTCTCCACTTTACTTGCAGTTTTGAGAACAGCACCTGGCTTGCTATTCCTTGTGTTGGGTCATAAATTGCTAAATCAACTTGTAGGGATTGTCAGGAAATAAATGGATGAGGTGGCACTGGTGTGTGCACTCGTCACAATTTCTGATAATCTACAATGCATCACATGTCTATTTGGCTCATTAATAAAAGTTCCGACACTCCTTTTTTTTCATCTCCCATACCTCTGAACATAAGTTATTACTATTTACCTTCTTTTTTTAAAAATATGAATATTACCAATATTTTTGTGTCGTGAATATCCCAGGAGTTGACGGGTATCTACCACAACAACTACGATGGTTCCTTGAATGTGGCCAATGGATTCCCCGTGTTTGCCACTGTGATCCAAGCCAACCACATCACCAAGAAGGACGACAAGATGGCCGTGTTTATGTTGACAGATGAAGATATCAAAGCCATTGTTGCCCTGTCCAAAGACGAGAGAATTGGAGAGAGGGTGAGTTTATATTTTCTGATACAGGCAGTGATTAGAGATTGGTGCGTTAAAGCTACATACAAAAGCACTTCCACTCTACCTTTGCATTGCAGTTTTGAGAACAGCACTTGGATTTGTTTGTGCCAAGTGTTGGGTCATAAATTGCTAAATTGACTTGAAGAGATTAAATGGGAATACAAGGATGAGGTGGCACCTGTGTGTGTACTCGTCCAGATTTCAAATAATCTACACACACTCATAATATATATGTTTGTCTGCCTTTCTGACACTTTAGCCAATTTCACCTGTGGTTGTTCTGAAGCCAGAAGTGTTTCTCTATGTTGATTTACTTTTTGTAACATTTGTTGTAGGATGTGCGTGGATGTTTTTGGGTTTTTTCCCCTGATTATGAATTATTAGTTGTTGGTTTTTTTAGTTTTGGATCAGGCCTCTAGATGCCCTTTCTATCTCATATTTTGTGAATATATGGAGGGTGTTAGATATTTAGATTATCATGTGTTTGTCTCCTATTTTGAAGTTGGAGGGGGGATGTGGGTGGCAGTTCCCTCTCTCTCTGACTTTCTTTGTCTTTCACTCTACTTTTGCCTTGCAGTTTTGAGAACAGCACTTGGTTTGTGTATGCCAAATGTTGGGTCATCAATTGCTAAATTGACTTAATGGATTATATGGAAATGAACGGATGAGGTGGCACTTGTGTGTGTGCTTATCCAGATTTCAAATAATCTACACACATAATGTATATGCTTGTTTGCCATTCTGACACTTTAGATAATTGCCTGTCATTGTTTCAAAATCAGAAGGATTCTATGCATTGATGTACTTTTTGTAACATTTGTTGTGGGCTGCGCGTCACTCGAATCATGATGATGAGTGTTTTGTGAAAGGGGTTTTGGTTGTGAATTATTTATTGAGTTTTGGACAAGGTTCCTGGGTGGCTTTTCTGTCGCATATTTTGTGAATATGAAAGATATGTTAGTTTATCATGTATGCCTCCTGAGAATTTTGAAATGGAGGCTGGAGTAGGGATGTGGGTGGCAGTTACCTCTCTCTGTCTTTCTTTCTCTTTCCATTGCAGTTTTGAGAACAGCACTTGGTTTGTTTATGCCAAATGTTGGGTCATAAATTGCTTAATTGACTTGCAGGGATTATATGGGAACGGGAATGAAAGGATAAGGTGGCACCTGTGTGTGTGCTTGTCCAGGTTTCAAATAATCTACACACATTATATGTACATTTGTTTGCTTTTCTGACACCTAAGACATTTTCACCTGTCATTGTTCTGAAGCCAGAAGGATTTCTATATGTTGATGTACTTTTTGTAACATTTGTTGTATTAGGATTGGCGTTACGAGAATCATGAATGTTTTGTGTGTTGTTTTTTACCCCTGATTATGAATTATTAGTTTTTGAGTTTTGGATCAGGTTCTAGATGTCCTTTCTTTTTGTGAATATATGAAGGATGTTAGATATTTAGATTATCATATGTTTGACTCCTCTAAGAATTTGAAAAGGAGGGATGTGGGTGGCAGTTCCCTCTCTCTCTCTCTCTGTTTTTCTTCTCTCTACTTTTGCATTGCAGTTTTGAGAACAGCACTTGGTTTGTTTATGCCAAATGTTGGGTCATAAATTTGCTAAATTGACTTGCAGGGATTATATGGGAATGAAAGGATGAGGTGGCACCTATGTGTGTGCTCGTCCAGATTTCAAATAATCTACACACACACACACACGATATATATGTTTGTTTGCCTTCCTGACACTTTAGACATTTTCACCTGACACTGTTCTGAAGCCAGAAGGGTTTCTATATGTTGGTGTACTACTTTTTATAACATTTGTTGTAGGATTGGCGTTACGAGAATCATGAATGTTTTTTTTTGTTTTTTCCCCCTATTTATGAATTATTTGTTTTTGAGGTCCTAGGTGTCCTTTCTTTTTGTGAATATATGAAGGATGTTAGATATTTATATTATCATGAAATGGAGGCTGGAGGAGGGATGTGGGTGGCAGTTCCCTCTCTCTCTGTTTTTCTTTCTCTTTCACTCAACTTTTGCCTTGCAGTTTTGAGAACAGCACTTGGTTTGTTTATGCCAAATGTTGGGTCATAAATTGCTAAATTGACTTGCAGGGATTATATGGGAATAAACGGATGAGGTGGCACTGGTGTGTGTGCTCGTCCAGATTTCAAATAATCTACACACACACTTATAATACATATGTTTGCTTGCCTTTCTGACACTTTAGATAATTGCCTGTCATTGTAACAATGTTTTGAAGTCTGATTGGTTTCTATGCATCGATGCACTTTTTTGTAACATTTGATGATGATGAGTGTTTTGTCAAAGGGGTTCTGAATATGAATTATTGAGTTTTGGACAAGGTTCCTGGGTGGCTTTTCTGTCGCATATTTTGTGAATATGAAGGATGTTAGTTTATCATGTGTGCCTCCTGAGAATTTTGAAATGGAGGCTGGAGGAGAAATGTGGGTGGCAGTTTCCTCTCTCTGTCTTTCTTTTTCCATTGCAGTTTTGAGAACAGCACTTGGTTTTTTTATGCCAAATGTTGGGTCATAAATTGCTAAATTGACTTGACAGGATTATATGGGAATGAACGGATGAGGTGGCACCTATGTGTGTGCTCGTCCAGATTTCAAATAATCTACACACATGCACATATATATCTTTTTTGTTTGCCTTTCTGACCCTTTAACTATTTCACCTGACATTGTTCTGAAGCCAGAAGGGTTTCCATGTTGTTTTTTACATTTGTCGTAGGATGGGTGTCACAAGAATCATGAATGTTTTGTGGGTTTTTTTCCCTGATTATGAGGGATCAGTTTTTGAGTTTTGGAACAGGCCTTTAGACTAGATGTCCTTTCTGTCACATATTTTGTGAATATTTGAAGGATGTTAGATAATTATTTTGTCATGTGTCTCATAATAATTTTGAAATTGGAGGTTGGAGAGGGGGGATGGATGTGGATGGCAGCTCTCTTTCTTTGTTTTTCACTCTACTTTTTTCCATTGCAGTTTTGAGAACAGCACTTGGTTTGATTGTGCCAAATGTTGAGTCCTAAATTGCTAAAAAGTCTTGAAGGGATTAAATGGGAATACAAGGATGAGGTGGCACCTATGTGTGAGCTCATCCAGATCTCAAATAATCTACACACACACACACTCATAATATATGTTATGTTTGTTTGCCTTTCTGAGTCTAGCCAATTTCACCTGTGGTTGGTCTGAAGCCAGAAGTATGTTTCCTAAGTATTTTGAAATTGGAGGGGGGGGGGCGTGGATGGCAGCTCCCTCTCTCTCTCTCTTTGTCTTTCTTTCTCTTTTACTTTACTTTTTTCTACTGCAGTTTTGAGAACAGCACTTGGTTTGTTTATGCCAAATGTTGGGTCATAAATTGCTAGATTGACTTGGAGGGATTATATGGGAATGAAAGGATGAGGTGGCACCTATGTGTGTGCTTATCCACATTTCAAATAATCTACACACACTAATATATTTTGCAATATTCCCTGCTTGACTTAAATAACTTGATCCATAGATTTTAAGTTATAAATGCAATTTATATTCACCAGATATGTGCCAGCATGGCGCCTTCCATCTACGGCCACGAGGAAATCAAGAGAGCTCTAGCCTTGGCCATTTTTGGTGGAGAGGCTAAAAACCCAGGACAGAAACACAAGGTAAATTGAATGGTTGCAGTTGTAATGTATCATCACAGAAAATGTGCGCACCAAGAAACATTGGACAATTTGTCAGTATGATGTAACCATTTCTGGGTAGTCATAACTGTCAAGTCGTGGAAATATTGTTTTAAACTTGTTAGGGTTTGGTGGTTTTTTTTATATAATTTTATTTTTCATTTTTAACATCCACGGTATCGAAATTTTCCTTACAAGTTGTATGGAATATTAATTGTGGTGGTGCAATTTGTTCTTAAAGGGACCTTTGTAATTTTATGAAGCATTTTTAGTTCCGTTTTAATGCATTTTCATGTAGTAAAATTGTATGGCCTTTATTTCAACAGTTGCGTGGAGACATCAATGTTCTGATTTGTGGAGATCCTGGAACGGCCAAATCCCAGTTTTTGAAGTACATTGAGAAGACATCGCCCCGAGTAGTCTTTGCGTCTGGTCAGGGAGCTTCGGCTGTTGGTTTGACCGCATACGTCCAGAAGAATCCTGTGTCCAGGGAGTGGACGTTGGAGGCTGGGGCGTTGGTCCTGGCTGACAAGGGAGTCTGTCTGATTGATGAGTTCGACAAGGTGGGTGGTGGACCTTGTGTTGTTGGTTATGAAATTCTGAAAATTAAAAAAAAAGTAGATTTGAACTGGACACAGTGGGGTCATCACCTGCTTATCTTTCATTCCTGATGCAGAGTCTTTCTAGGCGATGAGTGGTGTAAGTCTTCATTGACATTTGTATTTACTTCCATTTGTCATGTGCACCGCTCAGAGCTTGACACATGGCTGGCCCCTACACTGCTTATTGTGATATATAGGGGACTCTATATTGTTGGCCTAGTGGTTTGAGATTGGGAGGTCCCGAGTTGGAATCCTAACTAAATGATGAAGTCTTGTGAGCCTGGGCTTGCACGGGGATACAGACTATAAATCTATCTTTGTCTTTGAAGTTTATTTAGAATGAAACACGTCAAGTGGGAACATGTATTTTTGTGTCTGATTTTCAATAAGTCCCAAGGTGTGCCCTTGTCAGTCTCATGGGTGTCGTATTTCGTCACATCCCATCCACATGCATCCTTGATATAATAGTAATAGTGTTACTTACTTCACACTTGTATATAT
>JARFNW010112299.1:0-12702 GCA_031763155.1 Dirona albolineata
TATATATATATATATATACAAACACAATACAAAAAAAAAATAAATAAATTTTGTGTTGTGTTTGTTGTCTGACGAATGGGAAACACGATACGTTCTTTGTTCTGTCCCTTGTTTTACATTTTCCCTTGTAATTTTGCCAAGTCAAGGTGACGATTTAATTAACTTGATGAGTTTCTTGTTCTTCATAAGCCCACTTGCTTGTGACTTTGATCTTTATTTTCTAATTATTACATTAGGCACATGATTTCGAAACTTAAAGCGCGAAGAGGGAAATTTAAGAATCTTGAATAATAAATAAAGAGAGAAATTAAATGATAACAATACAAATTACGTGTATATATATATACCATCCATCATCAGCAGGGTCGCTTTGGGGGCAATATTGGGACAAGGAGACGCATGCTTCGAATCACGCACGGAGTTTTGTTTTCGCGAGGTGGGGGCGTTTTCATACTTTTTACTTTCTAACCCTCTGTACCTGTTGATGTGTAATCTGCAGCGCAGATGGACGTTTAAAATGATGGGGCTATATTTTCTTTTAAAATTACCTTTAGAAAATTTAATACAAATAGATAAATCCGTCATTATGACTAACAATGACCCGAGAGACAGATCCCAGAGAAAGGTTTCAGTTGCAAAACAAGTTTCAGTTTCAGAATAAAAATATTGCGAAACTAAGATTTAACGTTCTCGTACCTCTCACCCTTTCTCATGAAGCTTTCTACTTTCTAAGATTTAATAATTTTCTGCGGGATTTCAACATGGCGCTTCTTACAGTTCTATGGAGATAAACTTAGTGCTATTATTAGTCTTACAGATCAGATGCTCTGTATGTAGTGTGATACACAACACATAGTTGATCATTCACCAATTTGAATAACATTGAATTGACGTAATGGATACTTGACAACCATCAACCACGTCGTAATGACTGAGGTTGTTGCACCCAAAGAGGTCATAAAAGATCGAGATCGGGATAAGTTTGCCACATCAAACTCAAACAACAGTGGTTCAGAGAAACCTGCAGCTGGTGGTGCAAATGACGCCAATGCCAATACGAAGAAAGGTAAAAGAGATGTAAGTCTTGACAAGCCTCCAGCTGGCGATACCGGTCGTACTGAGCGTACCGATTCGGCTTCAAGGCATGATGGTGGGGACCGATACAACAGAGATGGTGGAGGGAAGAGAAGTTCCAGTAGTAGAGGAGGGGGAGGAGGAGGGAACACCTGGAAAAATTCGACAAGTAGTGGAAACTTTTCTAAAGGAAAAAGAGATGAGCCAACTGGCCGACGAAGTTATTCGAGTCGATATAATGTATCTGGAAGAGGAGATGACCTCACTCAATCTCGATCAAGATCGCAGAATGCTGCAGCATCAGGAAGTGGAAACATGAGCAGTAAAGGAAACAATTATCATTATCATGATAACGATCGTCCAGCCAAAGGTTTGTTTTTAGTAGAATAGTCTTGTAAACCCATTCAAGTGTTTCGAGTGAATAACATGTAATGTTTCAAGGTACCTGTGGGTGTGTCGAGCTCTGACCAGCAGAGTCCAAATTACAATTCGACTGCCAACTACTTTTTTTGTTTTTTATATTGTTTTTGTTTACGTCATTAATCCTGAGGTTTTGAAGGTGTCTTTTTGAAAACAAAGCCAGATATCTACATGAAATCCAAAAATGTCAATATTAGTGATTTTGAATTTAAGAAGCTTTTTGTACGATGATGATGGTTTCAGCAAATTATTGCCAATACTATGACTATGAAGACGAAGAGAGCAGCATCATCTTTTGTATCATTTCCTTTTCTTGAAATTAGCTTTGTTTAGCTTTTGAAAGTTTTGTGATTCAACATTAAGTTTAAGAGAGGCAAATATGGAATGTCTTATTATACTTTTATATTATTTCCTGAAAATTTTGTAATCACCTCTTTATTTCTCTACAGAATCGAGAGACTCTTTCAAGAACCAACCTGAGGATCCAGTGATCAGGTTATTGAAGAAGATTACTCGCAACAACATTGAGAGGGATAGAAGGCTCACATCAGTACGCCAAATGAAAGAACTGGTAATGGACTCTGAAGCCAAAGCTATCAATGTAAGTATTTGTCAAAAATATATATTACTATATATATACGCACAGTGGGCTGATCCCCTGCTTGCCGTAGAAATCTTGATCCATAGATTTTCCAGCTCTGTGTCAGGCCATGTGTACTAGTGGGGCACAGACTTGCGCTTGACCTGGATACATATTTGTATCTCGGTTTGCACATCGATGCCGTCTGCCTTGTACACTGTCCTCGGCCAGACTCAGAGTTGGTCCCTTACACTGTTTAATTACGGTATTACAGGGAATAGATAACAAACAAACAAATATATTACTATATACACTATTACTGATCTTTCAATTTTTTAAGAAAATCTTATTGTGGGATTTGGAATGAAAGTCGATAAGAGTCTTGTTGGTCAATACACGTGGGCGTCAATCTTTGTCTCTATATAGTAGTGTAAACTGAACATTATATAATATCACTTTGTTTCCATCTTGTTATATATATATATATATATATACTTTCAGTTTTGGTAATGTATTCAATTATTTTTACCCAGCAATATTTTTACTTTTTTGTGTGTGAACTGAAATTGAAATCATGCATTTAACATGAAAGTGAAAGACTAACTGATTCAAAGTTTTCATTTATGTTTATTTAGCCATTATACTACAAATACAGAGGTTTATGATGCTCTGGAGGTTCAATTAGTTAGTCTTGGTATATTCAGAGATACCATTTTTCCTGCCAGTCTAGATCTGGTTTACAACCTCATGCATTTGATATTATTGCGCAACAATCATTTTTGAGTTGAATGTACTATTTTATGAGTGATGAATGAATGGCATCTGAATATTTTTTTTGTTTTTTCTTTGCAGTCAAGCAAGCAAGTGTTTGAACTAATTGATAATCTTCAAAATGTTCTGTTCGAGAGGTACGTACATATATATATATATAATATTGTAATATCCATTTTTGATGTGAACAGGTTCATTTAAGTGCCAATAGGAAAGTTAAACTTGAGATGTACAGGCTGACGATTTTGGTGAATTTATGAAAAGTTGATTTTATTTTTGTTTTTTCCAATACAATGGTTGATGAACAATGCATCTGAGTTATATTATTTTTATTATTATGGTTTTGATAAGATATGAGAGAAAGAAACTCGTCCAAATGCACAATTTTCAAAATGACTTAGGTACAAATTAGTAACGAATTGCAGTTTGATTCTGATCGACTTACTAAAATTTGTAATATAATCAGAACATCCTTATCTCCAGGTGTATAAGGCATAATGTGGAAATAACTCTTATGTACATCATAGATCCAATTCTTTAAAAAATGTATGTACTAATAATGAAAACTGAGTATGTTTACACTGCTGTAACTTCTGCGCCATAAAATCGTTATCTTTGATTTGATTGCATCAAGCTACCGTTCAAATGAATCGGCAACATTTACTCTCTTTTCATGATATTTTTTAAACAAGTTGTGTCTTGATGTATCCTATGCCAAAATTTAAAGAGTAAAATCATGTCACTACTTCACACATCAGTTCAAAATGGAATTTTTTTTCTTGTAACTTTTCCCCTCCTTTTCTATCTTGCTTGTTTTAGGTGTGGCAGAGAGATCAAGCTTGAAGTTGCATCCCTAGTTGGGTTGCTAGGAACATTTCTGGACCATGAACTACCAGGGTAATGCAGATTATGGTGTAGCTAGAACTTAATTGAGAAGAAACTTACTTTACTCTATCTTTAACAGTGAGATATAGGTGATCACTTGGTTGGTGGTGGGATTCGTCTGTCAAAGAATATGCCATTGGATTTCATGATCACATCTGTATACACTTTTTAATCACAAGTTTTCATTATCGACAACACAGTTGTGCCTTCGCTCAATCACTTTTGGAGCAGTGAGCTCTGAATGCTGACTGGTTGACTGTCGTTCTCTTGGTTGAAAAGGATAGAATAAGTCCAACTTCCAAAATTAGAAATAACAAGATTGGCATTTTAAGAAATACTATTGTTGTAGGGAATGGGTAAATGAGTGTATATAATAATGTGTATAAAAAGTTTGCAGGTCAATTTGTAACAATGCTGGATAAAATTGGTCCCATTCTAATGTTGAGCCCTTTATGGCAAACAAGATACCTTTAATGCACACCTAGATATATCCTTTCCTGTCAATGGAGTCATTTTTGGTGGCATAATAAAAAAATAAATGATTTTGAGTTGACACTGACATTTTAAATGAACAAATATCAAGTGTTTAACTTCATTCCAATCTCAATATTTTTCAAGATGTGCCTTTTGTTTTTGTGTGTTTTTCTTAGGTTCTTTGAATGGGTATTCTCTAATGCCAATTCGGCGGATGGTGACATAAAAATCTACGCTTGCACTGCTTTACTTGAGGTAAGTTAGTTAATGTTTGAATATATACTCTTCATGTCTCTTTATCGTTTTAATTAATGCTTCTTATGGTTATATTTAGTTTCAACTTTCGTGGAAAATTTTATCTCTTTGTAAAGTAGGAAGAGATTTAAAAAATTGGAAACAGAGTAAAAGCTGTATGGAAAGAAAGATGTGATGCATTCATATTTATTCACCACCTCATCTCTTATTCATTTGTTAGATGCTGAAACAAGATTCAAGTTCCCAAAAGGCTTTGAACTATATGGGGGTAAGTTTTGATGAGGCACATTACATAAAATGAAATTAGTTTTGTCAGATTGTTTTATTTTTAGAGCTTTATTGAGGTATGAGGATGTCATAGTAGTGTTGTAAAATATGATAAGACATGATGCTTCATTGGTCCCAAGACTGAAATTATATCGGTTAGTGTTCAAATTGATTTATCAGACTGGTTGTTTTGTTAACCCTTGATAAATCTTGAAATCCAAGGATGTGCAAATTACATTTTCAGTAGCTGATGATAGTTGAATATAATTTGTCTGATGTAAAACATTTGTAATACGATATTAATTACACCATCATTTCTAATATGATGAATTTGAGTTTTACTGCCCATTTTTTGGTTGTTGTTATTGTATCCTTGCATTAGTCATTTATTGAATAACTTGATTAGTGAAGAAGATTGTATAGAGTTTTTGAAGTAAGGCATCATGATTAATTTCCATCATTGTTTGTGCCGTGACAGGATGTGATGGCCAACATGCAGCACATGTTAGAGGCGGCCTCCACCACCAACCTTCTCACGGCCGTCCTGGACGTCATCCTCATCATAGCCCAGACCTACCCACAAGTCTTTGGCCCTTGCTTTAGGGTAAGTCACATTCGTTCATTCATATGGATGGCTCAATATTTTTACCAAATGTTTGGGACTTTTGTTGGTGTCATTAAATAAATGTGTGTGGGTTGTTTCTGACATTTGATACCACGGACAAAATGGCAATGCAGCTGGTACTTACTCAGGGCAGACCTGCCAAAGATCCCAGGAAATGGGGAGGGGGAAATGTGCCTTGTTCAATTTTAAGACTTCAGTCTTTCAGCTGAAGATTACCAATATTTTTTTCAGGCACTCACTCCAGATGGTGATATTGTTATTGTTTTGAATTGTTATTGTATTGCCTGCAGCTACGAATAAATTCAGATCTTGTTACATTCTCACAGGAAGTGATAGACATCATCATCGGTTGGCTGATCGACCCCAGCCAAGGGGAGCAACTCCAGGGAACCATGTCCAAGGCCCTGGTCAGCTTCCAGCCATTCTGGACTGCGGACATGGAATTCTCCGCCATGTTGCTTGGCCAGTTCACAGAGGATTTGGACATTATGCTTGGACAGGTTTGGGTTGTCTTTTTTTTCGTTTTTTTTTTCTTTCTGGTGTTTGTTTATTCTTTATAAGTAATCATTCAAAATCTGCTTGTTGTGTATTTTTATATTTGACTGGCTATTTTTTCTGTTTTGGAAGTAGGCCTAGAGATACTGTCAATACATTAAGTTGTCTTGGGCCCTATTGTCTGTAATTCTATGGTCCTCAATAATGTTCAATACATTAATCATCCATCCATCAGCACACTCTCTCTCTTTCTCTCTCTCTCTCTCTATCTCTATCTCTATCTATCTGTCTCTCTATCTATCTCTCTCTCAACAGTTGCTAGATTTACTTACTCCCTTTTTTTTGGAATTTAAAATTTGAATCACTTGTGGATGCATATAATTTGATCTATATTAAAATATAGTTATTATAACACTTTGTTTGCCAATCTGATAGGATTTGAGTCAGGCGTTGCAGACAGGGTCGGACAGCAGCGTGAAGACAACAACTGACAAAGTGACAGCCTTGCTCCGTGTGTTCTACCTGGTCATGGTCAGTCTGGGCAACTCGGTCAGCACGTACAAAGGGGGAAACATTACCGTGGAGTATATGACTCAGGTATGGCTTGAACCAACAACAAAATAATTTTGATATTTTTCTTTCTTTTCTCTTCTTTTTATATTTTTTATTTTATTTCTATTTTTGTTGTTATTTTCATATATTATAGTAATTCCATCTTCTTCTTAAATGCAAAAATGTTAAGCTTTATGTGTGTGTGTGTGTGTGTATATCTGCCTTTCCACACACATAGGTCTCATGATGCTACCTGAGGGTATCTTTTAAGGTTATCAAACATATTATTATTATTATTATTGTTGTTTTTATTATTATTATTATTATACATGAATCACACCATTTATTATATAATCAAGCATACTAATACAACTTTTCTTCTTTTTTTGTTGTTTTTTTTCCTCTTCTGTTTTTGAATCTTCAAAAATTATCGTGCCCCCGACTCATTGCTACCTATTGTTGTGCTTTCATTTCCAGCTTCTGAAAAAGTTGGTGTCAGGAGTGTCTTCAGTCGGCCCAGAGGGACAGACAGATCTCATCGTTGTTCTCAGTAAGGACATGTTATTCATTTTGGTCAAGTTAGATTACATAAGATTTTTTGTTACTGCTCTAATCGTATGGTCCCTTGCAAAAAAATCGGATTAAAAAATCAACTTTGGAGAATAATAGATCTGTTACAATCTAGTGGTGATTCTTTCCGGATTTTAATTTTAATTCCCTCCGTCACCATGTCTGCAGGCAATGACAGCGCCCTCTTGCTGCTTCATCAGTTGAATCCTGAAAGTGCCACAGCTGTCAGCGACTTGCTCCTCCCTTTTGTCATCAACCAGGCAACGCAGTCGGCCAAACCCAAGTCGAGTTCTGTCGTCGTGTCCATCGTGAGGCTGCTTCAAAAGGTATGTTGTCAGATGATATTTAAAAAATGCTCTTTTCTAAACTGTCAGGACTTTATCGAAAGCAGTTGTGTTTTTATATTGAGTCTGTGCAGATTATGTAGATGATATCTTAGTGTCCACGAAAAAATAATAAACAAATTTCCAGTCATTGTTATTGTTTTTATTGCTGGACAAATTTAAAAAAAATTCAATTTATTGTCAATCAGGCATTAACCATGTGTAATGATTCACCGGAAACTCAATTAAACGCTGAAATTTACCATACTTTTTGATATAATGGAACAACGAAAGGAGAAAGATATTCTATGATTATATATGGTCAACTTTGCTTCATTTTTGTGTGTGAGACTTGTATTTATAATGATATTTATTTATTTTTACAACATTTTCATCAGATATGCCACTTTACAGAAATAAATGGTCTGAATTCAGGCTTTTCTTTTTCTTAGAACCTGAAAAGTTCAGGCAGGTTTTCAGCTTTGAACATCCACTTGAAACTATTGCTCAATGATCATGACTTTAAATTGTGTGATCTTTCAAGCAACCTTTTCCTTTCCACCCTCCAGTGGCATCTCATATTTATTTATATTTCAATTTTTTACTTTTTTTCCCCCCTACTCCTAATTCATGTAGTGGTGTATCCGTTTTTTTAAAGCGGCGTGAATGAAGCTATGACAATGTGAGTGAAAGAGTATGAAAGATTTACTGGACTAGAGCTCTGTCCAACTCCCCCCCAACACATTGTTAATTTCCTGCGTGGATCAATAAAGTCTATCTTATCTTATCTTGTCTTACATCGACTTGTTTCTGTTGCCCGTTGCAGGTGGTGGAGGTGTACAGCACCCAATTGCCGGTCTACGTGTTGACCAACCTGTTGGGGCCGCAGTCTGGACTGACGGTCCACAGGTTCTCACTTTGTGCACAGGTCAGTTGGTTCTTTGACCAATGGTTCTATTACATATATTTTATATGCGTCATCGTTGTATGTGACTTTGAAAAAAAATAATTTTTGAAACAATTTTGTTTTAGCTTCGTTGTATGTGACTTAAAATTTTTATTTAAAAAAAAATAATTTTGTTTTAGCTTCGCCGTATGTGACACACAAGCTGTTTAAAAAAAAAAAAAAAGGCATCACAGTACTGCACATGGATTAGTTCAGTGTTGATAATATGATTTTAATTTGTGCTTGGTGTAAATGTAAATAGTGAATTTATATATAGCGCTCAACTTCCACCTTGGAATGCTCAGCGGCGCTTTACAATATATATAAAAAAAAATAAAATTATAAAATACAATTAAACAATTGTTTTGATTTGGTAAATTTTATTTTGATACATTACATGTTTTTTATTTGTTTTGTGTGTGGGGTTCTTCTTTTTCCAGATTTACTATTTACTTTCACTGTATTCGTGCGCTTGTCACATTGTTGCGTCGCTGGCTTTTTACCTTAGATTTCATTAGATATTTTAAAAAGTTTGATTTCCATCATAGCGGTATGTAGAAATGAATGACAATTAATATTTTAATGTAAGAGGTCTTGTTTAAATGTCTTTTTTTCTTTTTCGTTGCTTTGATTTTTGTTAAAAAGTGAATAATTTACCAACAAAATGTTGCTTTGTATGTAATAGAAAAAACTACTTTAGACCAGGTAGGCGTTTTAACAATGGATTATTTGTTATGGGTTCATTCATGTCATATAGAAACAAATACCCTATATATATAATTTTAAAAATTATTTTTCGTCCAGGTGGTGACAGAGTTGATGTCCCTTTACCAAAGCATCATGGCCCTCAAAAGTGTCCCGTTGTTGGAAGAGGCATACAGGTGATTTCATGTCCTTCTAGTTATTTCTTGCCACCAAAGTCAACACCCCCTTTGCCTAGGTGGCTATTTTCCCCCCGAGTTCCTTTCCTAGCTGAGGGGGATAAACAATAATACTGTAGAAATTTTGTCTCAATTATGTCATTCATCGTCATTTTCATTTCATTATTTGTGTCATTTTCATCTCACCATTTGTGTAATTTTCGTCTCATCATTTGTGTCATTTTTGTCTCATCATTTGTGTCATTTTCATCTCATCATTTGTGTTATTCATCGTCATTTTTGTCTCATCATTTGTGTCATTTTCATCTCATCGTTTATGACATTCATCGTCATTTTCGTTTTGGTCTTACTCATTGTCATTTTCATCTCACTCATTGTCATTTTCGTCTCATCATTTGTGTCTTTTTTCATCTCATCATTTGTGTCATTTTCGTTTCATCATTTATGACATTCATCGTCATTTTCATTTTTGTCTCACTCATCGTTCTTTTTTCATCTCACTCATTGTCATTTTCATCTCATCATTTGTGTCATTTTCATCTCATCATTTGTGTCATTTTCATTTCATCATTTTTGTCTCACTCATCGTCATTTTCATCTCATCACTTGTGTCATTTTCATCTCATCATTTATGACATTCATCGTCATTATCGTCTTCATCTCACTCATTGTCATTTTCATCTCACTCATTGTCATTTTCATCTCATCATTTGTGTCTTTTTCATCTCATCATTTGTGTCTTTTTTCATCTCATCATTTGTGTCATTTTCATTTCATCATTTATGACATTCATCGTCATTTTCATTTTTGTCTCACTCGTTCTTTTTTCATCTCACTCATTGTCATTTTCATCTCATCACTTGTGTCATTTTCATCTCATCATTTATGACATTCATCGTCATTTTCGTCTTCATCTCACTCATTGTCATTTTCATCTCACTCATTGTCATTTTCATCTCATCATTTGTGTCATTTTCATCTCATCATTTGTGTCATTTTCATCTCATCATTTGTGTCATTTTCATCTCATCATTTGTGTCACTTTCATCTCATCATTTGTGTCCTTTTCATCTCATCATTTGTATCCTTTTCATCTCATCATTTGTGTCATTTATATCTCATCATTTGTGTCATTTTCATCTCATCATTTATGACATTCATCGTCATTTTCATTTTTGTCTCACTCATCATCATCTCATCATTTGTGTAATTTTCGTCTCATCATTTATGACATTCATCGTCATTGTCATTTTTGTCTCATTCATCATCATTTTCATCGTCCCATCATTCAGACTCGTACTGGGCGACATGGAATGCAGCTTCAACGTCCTGCTGAAGGACTCTGGTGAACCCGAATTCAAGCTGGTGCCAGGGGGAGAAAACCCTTTCCAAGACGCTGTTTACACCATGGCACAAGCACAAACGGCCATTTGCTTCAACATTGCTGCCCTGACGGAAATCGCCAACACTAAGAGTAATCTTATTGGGGTAGGGAGGCTTTTTTGTTGTTGTTGTTGTTTTAGCATTACAGTTTTGTATCGATCTGTGATAAATGATTTTGTGACTAGCGCTAGCGTTGGCACTCTGGGACACATAAAGGTCCCAGGTTTCAGCCCCCACGAATGAAGAACTGTGGCAAAAGAGCAGGACAGGAGCAAGTCACCAAACAGATCCTGAGGAGGAAATTAGCATTGGATAAGACACTGCCCAATCCAACATTACACGACAGACCCTGACTTGGAACCCCTAGGGGGAAAAAGACGAAGAGACGACCAAGACGTAGCTGGAGACGAGACATGAAGATACAACTTGGAAGCCGTGGAATGAGATGGACAGAGACGGGAATGACAAAATTTAAAGATAGATAAATAAATTCCCTTTATTCACCCTAAGGGGAAATTTGTCTTTAGGGTCTATTCTGAGGATAGACCGGAGTAACTCAGGCGTTAGTCGCAGTGCAGCGCCGCAAAGTGACAGGACAGCTCAGTGTCGAGTCGGATGGAGAAATGTCCCTGATGGCCTATGGTCCCTTGGGGACAAAAAAAAAAATGGCTTAAGTAAGTAAAGTAAGTTGAGTCCCCTGTTGAGTGGCAACGGGCTGTTTCTCACATGAAGACTTTTATGTGGTTTGGTGACGAGACATATGACTATGATGATGTGTCTATAAAAGGCATCTCATTAAACTTGTAAAAAAATATTTTCATTAAAACGTCTCTCAGTCATACTCGTTTTTGCTTTGTTTTAACCCGTTGTTTGCTTCATTCATTCATTCATTCCTTTTTCTCGTCTGTGATCTTACCAGATGTGGGCCTTGTCTCCCAGCATCTTCACCCTTCTGTCCCAGCGTTTGATGCTGACCTCTCCGTGGATGAATCGGAACCAGGCCCCCGTCTGCTACGCCGTCCTGCAGGCCTTCCATTCACACTGCTTGAGGTAAATAACAAAAAACAAAAGTGTAACAACAGTGGAAATTAGTGTAGCTTGATCCCCTGCTTGTTAATTTCCTGATTTCATTGACTAGTCTTTCCAGCTCTGTGTTCAGCCATGTGCTATGGTTGAGGAGCCTTTGCGTTTGCATGCTGGTGTTTTTTGCCTGAACTGAACGCAGAGAACTGAACTCGGATACAAAGTTGACTCCTACACTACTTTGTGGGGTTTTGATAAAGACAGGTTTATAGTCAATATCCCCATACATGTTTCAAGCTCACAGAATTTATATAATTATTTTGGAGCATAGAATAGACCAACCTGTTAGGCTCATCATACTGACATGCTCACAATCTCTTTCTCTGCCTGTTGCTGGGTACTTATTCACACCTGAGTTGAGTGAAGAGAAAAGGTGCTACGTCTATCCCAAGGACCCAGCATCTGTAATCCTGCCAGGATGTGACCTTTGGGCCTCTCTATCTCGAGTCGAGTAGCGTAGACACCCAGTCAAAGACACTACAAATAATCTGATAGAAATATTATGATGAATCTTTCTTTCCCCGATCCACAGGCACGCCAACTTTGTGGCCAACAGCGTCCTGGTGGCGGCCAAGATCGTTCCAGGTTCCAGAATGCCCAGTCTTAGCCAGGCCAAGTCCCACAACCTGTCCCAAGTACTGGACATTATGCACAGCTTGCTGGACAGTCCGGCCACGGCGTTTGACAGCAGATGCCTGTTAATGAAATGGTCCCTGGATATTCTGACCTCTCTCACTTCTAGCAGTCATGTCTACGCCACAGAGGAAGTCTCCAATTTACTGGCGTCCATTGTACGACAGGGTAAGCTGGTTTTTTTATGGGGGTTTTTGTGTTTTGGTTTTTAGTGTGCTAAGTCTATATATTCCTATTCTCACTTTATTTATTTATTTATAAATATTTTATATGGTTACTTGATATACTCAATACTTCCTTGGCAAGAGAATTAATTGCTGTAACGTGATTTGCAATACAAAGGGTATCAATCTCATCATGAAGAAGGGCAGAATGTTGATTGCAATTGGGTTATGCATTTTGTGTGAGAAATTAAGATGTCAATAAGTAACATTTGTTTCTCGTAACCCGCCCCCCCCCCCCTCCTCACCCCCTTTCAATTCATG